>JAVYIG010010744.1:0-66650 GCA_035222895.1 Strongylocentrotus droebachiensis
AAAGTTAAATTCCAACTGCATTTGAAAGATAATACTAATTTAGAACTTCCTAAAAAAGGTGGGGCTTGAAAATGTCTTCAATGGGAAAATAACGACTATTAGTTGTCAAATCGACTTTAGGGCTATAGAGCCCAAATGTAATAGTCTTGATTTTCAGACAATTGTACCGAATGGTCATACGTTTTATGCTGCGCAAAGATTCAATCAGTTTAATATTGGCCATCACAAGAAGTGGGTTATTGATGTAGACAATGATGTACCCTTTACAACTCTTTTCATGTATGTTATTACCAAAGAAGACAAAAAGCCAGTCAGTCACTCAATAGTGTCTGACAGTGAAGTCTAGCAAATAAACAGGTTTCCTTGCATAATTTGAATATGAGGACACTGCTAACGTTTTAAATTTCACAGATAGGACATACATGACATATCATAATTCTGCAAAGTTCTACAGCATTTGAGGTTGGCTGCAAAAGGGACATAGTACCTTTAAAGGGTTGTCATGGAGCTAATCAAAACTGGAAAAGGGGTGTTTATGCGAAGCTATTGCGTTGCACAAAGCAATTAATCCTTCTGTTAATTGGTGCTCGATGTTTTGTGTAAAATTGCACATGGGGCAAATGAGCAACTGTGCAGAGAGACGAAGAAAGCAATAGTGTTAAATCTGACAAAGAAAGAGAGGCAATCCATTCTCTTATGTGAGCATATTGATACGTTACATAGTTACAAAAACATGCTAGAGCGCCAAAACGGCAGCCATGCTAAAGTTGGGATAAAATAATTAAAATAATATTCGCTTTTATAAGGCGCTTAATACATAATCTCTCTAAGCGCTTTACAGAATTACCCTGGTCATCGGATTCAGGCTTGCCCGCACACAATTTATGCACATTCTCCAATCCTTGGGGAGCATTCTAGCCAGGCGTGCCAAGTCTGACAGACATGGGTGCTATACAAGAACCCTCTATCACTAATATTATTATTATGTCTTTGACATAACAAAATTAAGCACTTGCGCCATCCATTAATTATCCTGAAACCAGACACTAGCTGCCTAGGCAGTATACAGCAGGCTGCCACTCTGAAAATCAGTACTAGGCCTATGTCCCCCCCCCCATTTCTTATAATGGTATCACATCCTGATGTTCATACTCACCAGATGGGGTGGGGCAATAAATATCTTTGGCTACCTGGTTTCTCCACTGCAGCCTGGACATGATCATCCACTTTGCCACTCTCCTCTTCAAGATTCTTGCGAGTCCTTAAAGTACAACAAATGGAGAGAGAGAGAGAGAGAGAGAGAGAGAAACAACTATTGAGGCTATTTTGTATAAAAAGTAATTTTCCTCTCACTCTATATATTAAGATAGCTTATTCACAAAGCTAAATACAGTGGATTCACCATCTACAGTGCCATCTAGCCACACATTGTTTAGTCGATTTCATGTGATGCATCATGGGGAAAAGTTGACATCGTATCATCTATGGCTTTGTTAAATAACCTTGGAGATCAGGGGCTTTAATCAGGATATTTGGTGGGAAAGGGTTGAATAGCTTATATCCAAGAGTATTTTTTTTTTGCTGATTCAAAAGATACCCTATATACTCACTACATTTTGGTCATTTGGCCACTTTTTGTCAAAAACTTACCATTATGGTCACTTTTGGTCAGGGGTAATTTTTCTGAACTTTATTATCAGCAAAGGAGATTTGACAGGACTATTCTATTTAAAAATGTGCCTTGATGCCAGAAAAAGAGGTCATATAGACCCCCATCAACAAAAATATGGTCATTTCAGTCACCCTTTTTGTACTGATTTTTGTCCTTAAATATATCGGGCCACCATTTACTTTCAGAATCATTATGGTAATGGGTGGGTTTTGACATCCAAATTCAATATAAAAATGTGTGCTGTCCGCAATCAGAACAATCAATCTCATTGAATGAATTTACACAGTTTCAGGCCGCTTTGGTCATATTGTTAGGTGGCTAGCGTTTTGCTGCACAGCACTAGTGAAAAGATGTTGACCTGCCAGTTGAAAATTGACCTGTCGCGGCTTAAAGGTGGGGGTGCTGTTATTTGTCCACGCTATTGCATCATGACAATTAAATGTTAGTGGTAAAGTAGGTACTGTAGGTTACCACATTATGGTACATGTACGGTAATGAAGCAAGTTAAGTTTGAAAAACAAAACTTGGGCAATTAAAAGTATATTTACATTAACAGGCAGTAAAATATATTTTGATTACCGGTAATTAAGTTGCCCCCAGATATACCTAGACAAATACACAGAAGCTCATCATAGAGTACCAGCATTTTGATACCAGAAGTAGTGATATAATAGTATAATTTATACTAATTTCATATTCTCAAAAAACCTCGTATTTATGTGCATGAGAATCACAATTCACAATGAAAAATTAAGACTAGAGATGTACTATTAAATGATGCAAATGGCTCTGTTTATTTAACAGTAAATTATAAGTTTTTTTAATTCTTACTGAAGTGTGGAGAAGGAGTTGATTTTTCTTGACCACATCAGCTTCTCCTGGTGCTTGTGTTTGAGTTGTGGTACTTGTGTATCTTTGGACCTAAAGTGACCATTGGTGACAACAAATATTGTACACTTAATAACATGACAAGTGCATTTTGAGAGCGAGGTTGCACAATATGTACAGGGACAATTGATAAGTTACGATCAAGAACAATTTAAAACACAAAATGAAGAGTGAAATCAATTATAATATAAAACAAACTAGAAGTAATAACCCCCTCCTAATCAATAACCCAGCATTCCCATGTTTATGGTGTAGGCCTACACACAGCAATAACATAACAATAACATACCATTCCTTGCCCACACAAACCCTCACTCAGCCCCAGCCCCGCCCCGCCCCCTCCCCTCACACACACAAACACCAATCACACAGAAAAGTTATCTGCGCCCATTCATCATACACATTTCCATATGCCCCTCGATCAATCACTTTACCTGTATGGTATATGGTACATGGCGTTGCGGTAGACAGCATTGAAGATCGAATTGGCATGATCATGATGATGCGACGAGAAAATACGGCAAAACACGCCAGATTTAATAGAAAAACCATCATCTTTTCCAGAGACTAGATGGGACAGGCAGTGATGGCTGGCTCGCTGGTTCCTCTTACCAATGCTGGTGCTAGTGCTTCCAATAGCAGCGATTCCGCTGTAACTACACCATTGCGTACCGGTGACCGAGAACACGGTTCGTGGCAAAATTTGTGCCGAAAATTTGCCGGAGATAGGGCATAACATTATGCGTGGATGGGATAACAAAACGGTCAAGCTTCAAATATCTTAAATACCACTCTGAAGATGTAGGCCTAAATAGGTCTGTGAGAGCATTCACTGTCTGTATCCCAGTACGAAGACACTAAATCATCCGATTGTTTTGATTACACATTGCATTGGTCGGCGCATATATAGACTATATCCTGCAATAATGATGCAAAGTTTCCAGAGCAATATTGCATCAGATGTGAGAATGTGTATACGCGTACGTGCACGCAAGGGCAAGGGCGATGGAGGATAACAGGATGTAGAAAATTCATCACCGCAATCCAACTTACCAAGACGTAAAATGTAATGCCTTTTTGTTTTCATCTGTTTTAGATATAGGCATATGAATCTGATATATTGTTATTGTATAATAGTATATCCTAATGTAGATTATAGGCTTATACCACACTGTGAACATGCAAAATACTCGATATCTTATAAAAAAGATCATAGTAAAAAAATTGGGGGAAATATAAAAACCTCAATATTAACAACAACTGAATTATCAAAGAGTCCATATGCACCACTTATACATGATATAAAGAAAAAAAAAACTGTTGTGATTCTTGCATTGTCATTGTCATTGCCACTGTTGATGCTTGTTATTACTATTATCATCATTATCATCAATATTATTATTATTATTATTATTATTATTATCTTTAATAAGTTTTTTTCTTCTTAACTTATTAATTATGTACATGTAAGTCGATCGTGGACACCACTGAAAATATATAAGCTCTCGAGCTTTCATGGATTATCCTATTCAAGCTGACTTAATTTTGATCTGTTATTCTTTTATATTTTTGTTGGAAGCTTGGCGACTCAATCAATCAATCAATCAGTCACGGTTGATATCGTACATATTTTCATCTAACTTTTCATCTTCTCTCTCTTATAATTATCCTTTGTACTTTGACACGTGCTCCTTTTTTTTTCTAATAAGTGTCTTATCCCTTTCGATGATTGTCCCCTTTTCATGTAATCATTAAACGTGCCCCTTATTTAAAGCGGACTAAGAGCAACTTTTCCCCAAAGTTCGATCGCTGCGCTCGCTCGCATTTAAAGATGATATTATTATGTTACTTTTCAAAGGTCCTTTCAGTCTAATGTGCTTATAACCCCATCACGATTGGCTTTTTTCCTCTTGTAATTTTTCACACTGCGACCTCACAGATCTTTACAAAATTTCTCGCTCGCTTCGCTCGCTCGTAAATGCATATTCAGACATCACACCAACTGTAAAGTATGATGCTTAAGCAATATCTTGTAAGATGGTACGAAGAGAAACAAATATTGAAATCATCCCTGATAATGTAATCACAATGTAGGGGTATATACCAATGTCTAAACAATTGTATATTTCGCTTTGAGATTTTCCACTGTAGGTGCCCTTTTTTTCCAGAAAGTGCCCTTTTTTGTTGGTGCCCCCCCCCCCCACTTTGGAAGTCGCTCGGCCGCCCCTGCGTGTTGGCTAATAGTCTAATGAGCTGTCGGTCTCCTGATGATCCCGCCCTCTTTAACCGATGAAAATCATTGCACATGCACGGGCACAATTTGTCATTATTTCAACAGATTATCTAGTTTCACATATGAAATTAAAGTTTAAAAAATCTTTCCAGATTTGCATTTCGATTCAAGAATTTAATACGTTACGCAGTATCCATAGGCTAAAAATTAGGCCTTTATATTTTCAGAATCATCCAATTAAAATTAATAAAAATTCAGAGAAGCAAATTTACATTAAAAAGAAAGAAAGAAGTAGATCAAAACATTACACGGAAACTGAGAATGCCATTGTAATATTTTGGGTAGTTTGCATACAAACTCATTCAACAAAACACTATATCTATTTATCAGTATACTATCATTCAC
The DNA here is from genome assembly GCA_035222895.1 of Strongylocentrotus droebachiensis. Taxonomy (NCBI): domain Eukaryota; kingdom Metazoa; phylum Echinodermata; class Echinoidea; order Camarodonta; family Strongylocentrotidae; genus Strongylocentrotus; species Strongylocentrotus droebachiensis. The sequence continues at coordinate 5,199 of JAVYIG010010744.1, forward strand.
GTTCTCTTATGTGCATGTCAATCAATACTCATTAAAAAGTGGAAATATAGATCTAACACCAATGTTTCTTATAGACCTTCGTTTTTTTTAAGTTAAAGACCCTATCCAATGGAAATACAACGTGATATAAATGGAAAACTGAATGAATGTATAAATATAAGGAATAAACAGTATTTACCCTTTCATTATTGCGAAAAAACAAATTAAAACCTAATTTTCCGCACCCCTCAATATACGGGTCAACAAGAGTTAAATTTGCCGAAGTTACAGTGACGACATAACATGTGGATCCGATTGGTTCACCTATATAGCTGAGGTGATGAGCCGTGCTTAAAGGCCAAGTCCACTCCAGAAATAATTTGCTTTTAATAGATGCAGAAAAAAAAGAGAAACAGAGCAAAAGAATTGAGTAAAATCGGATACACTAATAAGAAGTTAGGAATCTTTGAAAAACTATGAAAGACTTTGTAACAATGGAAATCCATACACAAATTGCCAATTTGGTTATCAGTTTGTGACGTCATTGCCTCACTATAATTATATCGATTGCTTTACCGGTAAATATTTTTATCCCATTAATTTCTCCTTTTTATCCACAAAAACTTGATTTACCCATGCCCGGCCTTTGCCCAGGTTGTGTATCATATTGCGCGAATGACATTTCACAACATCTTTATGAACTTTGAAGAATAATTGAAACTTCACTCTGAATATCGTAATATTGATCTGTATATAAATAGTTTATATCAAAATTCACATGTTTCATGATTTAACTGAAAAATTACTCTATATTAGTGCATCCACACAAAAACATATTGCTATCAACATAACTTGGATGCTGGTGTGAAGAAATAAGATTCTTGGAGGAAAATGGGAAATTGATATCATAAATATAAAGGAAAAAAAATAGTGGATAGTGAGGCAATGACGTCACAGACTCATGAGTGAGTTGCAAATTTGTCTTGTGATTTTCAAAGTTTTTCATGTCATTAAAAATTGATAACTTTCTTATTAGTTATCCAATTTTGCTCAATTTTTGTGTGGATTGGTCTGATTTTTATGCTGCTATTGAAAGTAAGTTATTTTCTAAGTGGACTTGCCCTTTAATAATTCAATGCATATAGTCATTGTGAATATGCGTACTCCACATTGTACGATGTCAGCCTTGTTTTTAGGTCGACAACATCCGATTTTCAAAGCTTAGATTTTGAGTTTTCGGAGAGCTGATACTCCGGTGATACTCCTCCGACAGACATTAAAATGGCATATAACTGATATTATTGTAATCCATGGCTTATAAGCTTTCCGTTGATATATGATTTATCCATTTCATTTTTCAGTTCGGATATGGTCTTTAATGAAGAAGAGGGAAAAGAAAGAGGAGAGGAGAAGAGGAAGGAGAAGAAGTAAAGAGAAGACCTGCGAAGAACAAAATCTAGTATTCTGAGAACGTGATGAAATCTTTTTTAAATACAAGGTGCTGCGGTTATCAGCATCATCACCGTCATCATTTCGTCAATTCTCCTATTCCATCACAATTCCTTTACCCATCTAAAAGCACACCCAAGTGGGTTTATTTTTGGAGAAAGAATTAATCCACATTTTCAAACAAAGGCTTTAAAAAAAAACATTTGTGACTACTGCATCCATTGTGTTTCCAAAAGCGTTCACTTTAAAAATTAGACCAAACTTTTATTGAACAAAAAGCACTGAATCTTTGTTAAAGTGATGAAAGACAGATTTTTTATTTCGAATATGAAAAACACATTCTGAAATTCGAAAAGTATACATTTTAATCCATGAAACACCATTGTAAGAAAATACTTGTACAAATTATATTAAATTAGATATTTTGCATTTCGACTACTCTTTCGTTGTTGAAATGAACTGAAACTAAACTAAGTCAAATAAAACTTAGCCTTATGAAATCTATACAAAAATGATGAGTGAAAAAATACATATTAAGCAATTTTAAGTTTTATAGCACAGACTAAAACAGATTTCTACATTAAGAGCATGAAAGGTGTACAATGCACATATCATCTTTACATGAAATAGAAAGATATTTGCTATAATAGAGATTTGAAACATATTTCGTTAAGATATTATTGCCGCAAAAATAAAGTTATAACAAATGAAATAGATCTCCTGACGCATCTATAAATTGCTCGTAATCCTATAAACACTGTATTCTTTATTACAATTTACATTCTACATGACGCTGAAGTATGCAAGGATTCCATACCACATTGGAAAGTTCAATGATTACATTTTGTTTGAATGCACAATGTTTGCGAAGGACACGTTGGTTCTTCAAAAAATCTTGTTTAAAGAGGCACTATACAATACACAATGCAAATCCATTATCACACATCACTGTATTTAATACAGTTTGGACATAATATCGAATAGTACGTTCCGTTTGTACAAGGTAGAAAACAAAGAAGGCTGGTATTTTTGTTTTATCAGCCACCAGTCAAATATATACTTTTTTTTAAAGGAATTGCTATCACTATTAAAGAAAAATATTTAATTAAATTCCATTCACCAAAAAAAAACGCTCAATTAAGGATTTGATGCAACATCTATAATAATTATGTAGATAAACGATTATACAATAAGCTACAAAAGAAAAAAAACACAAAAAACAGACACAATCAATTAAAAAGGCAACCCCTAACAAAACAAAAAACAAGTACAAATATATATATATATATATATATATATTTCGTCTATTTAAAATCATTATCACAACCTCTATTTTGTTTTAATGGCTAACGCGCGTCGACCACATTATGATCCCTTGCAGCGATGAAGATAACATCGAAAAAAAAGCTTTTTATTTGCCTCTTCTCGATTAATGAATGCTTTGAAACTTGTTTTCATTTCAAGTTGGACTGTTTGAAGCAGTAGACAGTATGTGCCTTTAGTGACTCTGAATTATTTGATAAGAGTCTCAGTAAAAAAATAGAAAATTCTCGTGTATATGTAGACACTGGATGCCGGACAACTGGGATAGAAAAACATATGACGTGGTGCTCATTCGTGATAATGATGAATACATTTCATCGTTCAAAAGAACAACAAAAAGAAATGAAAGGAAAAGAAGAGAGAGAGAGAGAGAGAGAGAGAGAGAGAGAGAGTTAATTTGCATGTCATGAAGACCCAGGCGCGTAGCCACGGGGGGGGGGGGGGGGGGGAGCACGTGCCCCCCTAAAATTTCCAAGATCGGTTGAACTTTTTTAGACCCCTTTTTTTTTTACTCGATCGATTACATGTATGTGCCCCCCCCCCAAACGTCGAACTCTGGTTACGCGCCTGTGAAGACCACCCAACCCACTCATTATTATGATTCCATATTCCCCTCAATAATAAATGACTTGCCCAAAGCTATGCTACTGCTAGCTTCAAACCGCTTTGTTTGCCTTCTAAATGTTAACCTTGGAACAAAATATGAAAGACTTGTTAGACTTTGGTCTCAGGATAACGATAACTTTTATATACAATGGCTCTATACAAAGCTCTTGACACGGTTGAATCAACATTCAGAAGTGTTTTTGTTTTGTTGAAGGCAGTCGAATTTTGTCCCGTACTTCGCAGGCAACTATCTTTCATGTTGTATAACTTACTGTTCACTGTCTACAATTAATTACCCTAGTAGAAGTAGTAATATAGTAGTAGCAGTAGGCCTATTCGTGTAGCAAGTATACATGTATCATATTTTTGTTTAATAACGGGTACTTGGCACCATTATCAGTGCACAAGTATTAATATGACCCAGAAACGCATGTTGAGAGGGAATATAATGAAAAACACAATTGTTAGAGTTGATTTAAGACGGGAGGTGAATAGGAGTAGACTAAAGAAATAGGCTACATGTGAATTATATATGAAATGTTAAGAACGGAAAGAAACAGACACCAGACAGATTGACAGAAACAATATGCAGCCTACATGACATGACAATAATGAGAGGGAGGGAGGGGGGAGGGAGGGAGGAGGAGGAGGAGAGAGAGAGAGAGAGAGAGAGAGAGAGAGAGAGAGAGAGAGAGAGAGAGAGAGAATGAGAGAGAGAGAGAGAGAGAGAAAGAGAGAGAGAGAGAGAGAGAGAGAGAGAGAGGGGGGGGGGCGTAGAATGGGTGGGAATGTCATGTATACATTGTGTAGTGTTGTTATTCCATCATAAATTCTAAATCTAAAGTATTACTCGTATCAAACATCCAGAAGCCTGCTTGTACATTAATTTTATGACGTTTGCTATTGCAAAATATCCACATATCTTGACAGAAACACCTTTTCTGGTATACCATCATAATTATTACCGAAAACGAAATGGAAAGTTATGCTGATTTCTTGACCCTGTCCGCCATTGTAATATAAAAAATATTAACCAACCTGTCGACAAATCTCGCTTTCTTGCCCGACGACCCTATTAACCCCCCCCCTCCCCAAACAAAAGGAAGAAAACGTATAATGACGACGCCTAGCAAAATACAAACCAGGCTGAAATCGGGGCTGAAATCAATTATTGGTCTATGATAATTATAAGGTCTTCTTATCATGAACTTCTGATATGTTTCCATAGCAGACGCCTTCTTGCTGCCTTTGCTTCCTCCTTCGGCTTCTCCTTCTTCTCCTCCTTCTTCTCCTCCGCCTCTTCTTCTCCTCCTCCTTTTTCTTTCCCGCTGCTTGTTGTTCTTCAACTTTCTCTTCGCTTCTTCGAGCGCAGTCTTCGTCTCGGCTAAAGTGGCTTTTGTTTTGTCCAATTCTCCCTGAACAGTCATTGTAAACAAAAAGGGAGAAAAACAAAACCGAAAGGCAATTAATTTCAATAGCAAATCAGCACGCAACGTATACTTTGTGGTTATGATAATCATGTTAGATTTCCGACAGAGCAGGGCACAGAGACGAGAGAGAGAGAGAGGGGGGAGATAGATAGAGAGAGAGAGAGAGAGAGAGAGAGAGAGAGAGAGGAAAGCGAGAGAGAGAGAGAGAGAGAGAGAGAGATGATAGAAATTAAAAGAGAAAGGAAGATCAATAGAGTGGTTTATTTCAAAAAAAATTACCAAATTTGGAATTTATTTCATGATGAAGAGTAACTCGCTTTCTGTCCAATGATACCCTTATCACAATATTTCGGACACTCACGCATTATCCATAGGCTAAAAATTAGGCCTTTAGCATCTTGCCATCACCGTCACGGCGCACCTTGACACCGAATGAGAAGAAATTATGTTGTCATTAACTTTACTTTTTTTTTTAATGAGTGCAAGATTTTTGCCATCAGAATCATAAAATAAAGGATAATGGAGAAACTGTGAGGGTAAAAGGGCCGCATATTTTGTAATTTCAATGGGTCTGCAATTGTCATGAAACCGAAGAGCAACAATTTAGTATTTTTCAGAACTTGGATGCCGTCTTGTTCCTCCTTTCTCTCTTTCGCTCTGACATATATATATATATTTAAGAGAGAGAGAGAGAGAGAGGGAGAGAAGGAGAAAGAGAGAGAGAGAAGGGGGGGGGGGGACAAAAACGGTGATAATTATGTCGCGGACTTTTTCGCTAGTAGAAGTTCAATCATTATAAATCAGGAAAATGTATTCACCGTCTATATAGACGGGGTTCCCCTAATATGAATATATATATAACGCGTTTACATTGAGTGGTATCGTTTTGCGACAAATAAATAAAGAATCTCATTCAATAGAATTCATCGTGTATTGGTTTATTTATTCAACGTGTGTTAAAATGAGTGGGTTTTGTCATGTCTGTCATAGATACACAAAGTCATGAGCTACTCGATTCGACGGTATAGTGTTTGAATGGATGGCGCTTTAATCATGCTCCGATGGTGATTTAATTGAATTACTACTTGCATTGTGTCAGATGGAAGACCTGGTTTATTCATAACATCGTGGGTTGTACGTTTGTACATGACTGTATAGCCCTTGATGGAAATTGCGGAAACCTGTATATGCTCGAATGATTCAGGGTAAATAAAATGGCATGCACATTGAAAATGAGCTGCCACGTTGACGCTCTCTAGCCTTTAAAGGGAAGGTTGCGTTCTCGTCAAGATGAAAATAATATGTGAGCATTCACGTCCTTTGCGTACGTGTCAGCTAGTATAGAAGCGTAGTTGTCAAAAAACAGAATTGCTCTTAAAGTGCCCTCATTTGTTATAACTGTGACAAGAAATAAGAGACGTTTTTAAGTACAGTGCGTGTGATCTTCAGAAAAAACCGGAGTAAACGTCATTTCATTGTAATCATTCTAAACTTTCACAGTATACATTAATTGATATGTGCTACAGAATCAACATTTCTTACTTGCTTCCAGACATCCCCCAAAACACACAACATGCATGGACCAGTGCCCAACGTTATCTTTAATATTCCATTACCATTAGTGACATCCAAATATAAGTTTATTCCAGTTGATGTGCAGGGCTGCATACAACTAATATTTTGTTATTCAAACAATATATTTCATAGAATTTCTCAGACCTGCTAAACTCCACCCTAAAATAGTATAGATCTCATTCATCTTGTGACATCATCTGTCAATGATTAGTGAGCTAACAAGAGACAGTATGTAGCTTCCCCCAGCTCAGTACATGCTCACAAAAGGATTGTATTCTTTCATACAATACCTCCACATTACCTTTCTTTTCCTGGTGAAGCTACAGCACGTCTGACATAACTCCTATGTTGGTATTGTATGGTATAGTAGGGACTTTTAGATTTGCGTGGACAGATATGTGTGACGTCCATTCAAGGCAGTGCATTAAAAGGACGTCGACCGTAGCAATCCACATTGTCTTCGTGCTAATCTAAAAGTCCCTATTGTAAACAGGTGATCAGCTCTGGTGAAGCTATATTACCCACTGTCTCTTGTCTCTTTTCTCACATTTTAGAGGAGAGCAGAAGACATTCATTTTGTTTAGGAATATTAGGGATCACTACCCTTTGGAGTTGAATCTCTCCAGCTTACAGTGGAATCCACCAAAACTAATGTTGAATTACTCTTTAGAGAGTGGATCCTCTATTTTAATCTTAGATTCCATTCCAAGCGGAAATATTCCTAATATGGCTTCCCACACAGGTGGAGTTATATGATGAAGAAGAACAAGGAATTAATAGGAAGAACACCCCCTTGTTATTGTATCGACAATTATTATTGAACGCTGGAGAGATTTCGAGGTGTTTTGTAAAATATGATGGAGTTAAATAAACAACAATGTATTATCCTGCTAGAAAGGTTACAAGTTTGAAACCAATCACTTTAAGTGTAAAATATTTTGTTTGTTTTTCTCAATTCTGTTTCAAAATCACATTAAAAGGACCTTATTAATAACTACACATTGGTGAGGTTGTGGAATGTTACACTTTCATATTTTTTCTCTCTCTACTGCATTCATGGTACATCGTGTGTGCATGACTCGAAGTATTTGTAATCAGTGCACCTCTCGGCAATAAATCTATATACACAGTACACAATTTAGAGTTCAAAGGTTATTCAGTCATGCATTGTTGGCAGTATCATTTTGCTTAATGGTGTTGTTCCTAATTTTGTTTCTGTCTATCAAGTTGCTATTGAAAATCATGCGAACTTAGCCAAATATGGCCACTGCTTGTATATTATACAAAAATTCACTTGTATGAATGGGTTCTTTTAAAGACGAATTAAGTACCATTGCATATAAAACCCAAACACCACATGCATAATAAGATAATACATGCCAGCCTAAAATTACAATGCACATCGAATGTAGGTCTCTACTATAGGCCTAATACTATAGCAAAAATACCCCCAGATGTATTATTATATGGTATTCTATGTGTAATGGTATCCCATCATGTTGTTATTGCTGTTTTTCGCCCTCGTGTTGACATTGTTTTAACATGGAAAATAAATGAATTGAATTCAATTGAATTAATTGTACTGTACTTCTACTTTTGACATTAGATTCTGAATGCTTGACAGCTATACAATACATGCATATCAACGCAATGTGTGAATCTAGTTACTGTTGGCTAATGCATGGGTTTGACCTTCGGGTTCAAAATCGATTGTTTCGAAGCGCCATATCAGTTATAATGACCGAGGAAATTATGGTAATGTGAGTGACGTCGTCTTTTACTAATAATCGAAAAATGCCCATGTTTTTGTTTGTTGTGTGTGTGTGTTATTGGCCTATCATTGTTTTGGAGAATATTGACGCCTTTCACTTATCTTTCTATCTTTTTCGTTCACTATTTGTAAATTCGTACTTCATAAATCTCTAGTTTTTGATAATATTTTCTTTTCTTTTTCCTCTTCCTCTTTCCCTTCTTCTTTCCCTTATTCATTCCCTGCTTCCTTTTACTTTTTAATAGCTTAATCTCATTGCGGGTCGCTAATGTTTTCGTTCCTTGCATGGTTTAAGCATACTGTCAATTCCAGCGTAACAGACTTGACATTCAGACTATACTTATGGTTATTAAAGACAGTTTAAAGAAAATCATGTGTGCTAAAAAAAGAAAATCAGTAAGTAAATCAGAGACAGTGGACTATCAGTGAAATACATACCAAATTTTACAGTATATGACAGATGAGTTGAAGAAAACGTTTGTAACCGTAACGAACATGACACAAAATGGACAAGGTTTTTTTTTTACTCCCGTAAACAGTTTGAAAAGGCTGTGAGTTATATAGTGTTTAATAATTAAATATTTTAGGTATTAACAGAAGGTAATTATGACACTCAAAACATATACATGATTTAAATCTGCTAGATTACACATTTCCTTGTCAGATCAAGCTAAACTGTAGCATAACGGAAATGGCAAGATGTGTGTAACGGATGTTTTTTCCTCTCATCGTAATTTACTACAGAAAACTAAAATCTGAAGTGCTTGTTGCACGGAATATGCAAAGTGAGTTTAAACAAAAAAGGAAACCGTGCATAAATTGCCGGTACGTGTGAATCGTATTGGTATGCCCATCAATTATTAATGAACGTGTCATGCCCTTTTTGTCTGATACTAGCTTAAAGCCCATCTGTACTATAGTTTGGCTTGGAGGGATTATACTACCCAGGAAGGTCACTGACAGGTCACAGTGGCTATCTCATCAACTCAGCTCTCAATTAATATAAGAAAAAGAGGATCATGGGGGACCAATGGTCACCAATTAGGCATTGTTTTCTATAAATTATAGAGGGAGCAAGTAGCTACAAGTATAGTACAGTGGGCCTTTAACATGGTAGCACAAATATCTCTTAAGTTATCGCCAATTGTTTGATATTTGATAAGTGAATATGTAATGTGCCTTGCCCATAACTGGTATTAGACAGTACAGACACGGTCAGTAATTTATTATTATTTTGTATAGATTAAAGGCCTATAGACCTGTTTTAATTAGTGGTGCAATTTTTTTAAAATAATCATTAGATACGTATAGGATACTCCAATGGAAGAAGAAGAAGGAGGGTTAGTGGCTACATCATTTAAAAATCATACATAAAGCAAGATTTACTATACTTGAAAATTATCCACAGCTGTTTAAATCTATAATTTATCTATGATTGTGACTGTGCTATCAATATCATAAAAACATTACCACCAAGCCCTTAAAGCTAAGACTGTGCAATATACTACGTGGTCTTTCATCAGCAAGACTATATGAAACGTTGTATATAGTGAATATAAATGAAGCTTATTACAATCCCGTTTGAATTTTGATAACCCCAATGATTTCACTACATTTTATATAATGTCTAACTTACATGTACTATATATAGTATCAATTTAAGTCCTTTGGTGCAATACATTTATATAAAATGACTTATACCTGGCAACGTCCTTACATCACGTACGCAACAGTAATTACATTGGCAAAATACCTTAGCTGCATTGGATTAGTGACAGGGCAGAACCCCACATAGATTTACCTTTAGTTTATCTCCAGTATCAATCGCCTTCTTCCTTTCATCGTCTAACGTGACCTTCTGTTTTATCGCATCCGCCAACTCTTTGACATTCGCCTCCTTCTCTTTTTTCGTCTGCTCTAGTTGCTTTTTCGCTTCTTCGAGCTGGGTTTTCATGTCCTCCATCTCTCTCTGAGCATTTTCATTCTCTATCTCCCTGGTATCAAGATGCTGTACTAGAAAGTTGTTATCCTTGGTCAAAACCCAGCATTTTGAAGCAAAATAAGAAATGATGAGTAAAGCAACGCACATCAAGCTTAGTGATCTGTAGTTCGTTTGTGCCGCCATTTCGAAAGCCACGTTGCAAAATGTAGAGAACGAACCAGAAGTTCAATACTGGTATACACACATATTATTATGCGACACTACATGCACCGTGTTCATAATTATATACGCATAGACAAACAGCAAGTATTATACGGGGGAAAGGTGGACCCGTGGACTTTTTATTATCCTCGAGATCACTGGAGCGAAGATAGGCGACAATGAAAAGCAAGAATCACAACCCCATTATTCAATGATAACAGGCTCTTTCACTCAGATTTGGTTTGGACGGGGGGGGGGGGGGGGGGGGGGGGGGGTGCGGCTGATGCGTCTAAACCCATACCCATATTTCTTAAGGGTCATTTTGGCTGAAAATGGTATTTAGCTTTGTTATAGTTATAGGGACTTCATTTCAAAACGCAAGCCATGTTTAAGGCTTTGCCGTATTCCATTTGCATGACTAATTTACACTTTCAAATACCATAATCCCTTAATGTACTTAGTAGTTTCAGCTGTTTACTTTTCCTCTATTGTTTTAAACGTTAATTGCACACTTTCTTGTACCTCCCATTGTACTCAAGCCTCTTCAACTTTTTTGATTAAAACCCATCAGTTTGTAATAATAATTTTGCACATTAGAAAAGAACTTGTGGAAAAATCCACTAAAAAGTAGACTGAGCACCCGGTGATAGTGATAAATCTTTGCGACCATCGGCGAGGACTCTGGATGAAAAAGAAAATAGTATGTTTAAGGTATATACTAAACTACTAAGTCCCATTTGCAGGCCAAAACAATGAAAAGTGTAATTTCAACGGCATTTGAAAGATAATACTAGATTAGAACTTCCCTCAAAACGAAAGGGCTTGAAAATGTCTTTAAGTGGGAAAATAACGACCATTAGCTGTCGAATCGACTGTAGTGATTGCATTGTTTGTTGTTGTTGTTTTAGTCTTAAGGGCGTGTGTCATTCAATTATGAATATTTACGCCGAATTCAAGTTTTATTAATAATTTTAAATGGAAGCAAATTTTAAATGCAATCACTAAAGTATATAGTCTGATTTTCAGACCCTTGCACCGAATGGTCGTACGTTTTGTGCTGCGCATAGATTCAATCAGTTTAATTTTGGCCATTACAAGAATGGGGTTATTGAGGTAGACAAATGCTCATGTACCCTTTACAGCTCATTAATGTTATTACATATTTGTAAAGCTTTGATCCTCCACTTTCATTTGCATGCATGAGGTCTTTCGTCTTCTTTGTGCATGGCTGGTCGTCAACGAAACGGAGTTAAGTCTTTTGTCAACTCTGTTTGTAGCTACGATAGGCAGCCAGTGAACAGGAATTCGTTTAATCAAATTATCTCAACGACTCAGCCAACGGCTGAATAAGCGGGGGGGGGGGGGGGGGGGGGGGGTAAGAGAACACTTTTTTTTGGTCCAAAAAATATCGCAACGACTCAGCCGACCGCTGAATAAGCGGGGGGGGGGGGGTATAGGGACGGTTTTTTCTTTGGGGGGGGGGGGGGGGGTCACAAAATTTTTAAATTTGACATTTTGCTCAGTTGGGGGGGGGGGGCGGGGTAAGGTCACCTTTTTAGGTAAGCCATTGGCATATTTTTTTTTGAGCCGGGGGGGGGGCATGTCCCTTTTTTCTGTACATTTTGGGCGAATTTAGGGCTGATTTTAACATATTTTTGTTGGCCGGAGGGGGTGGGGGGGGGGGCACGTGCCCCCCTGGGCCCCCCTGGATCCGCCACTGCATATGAAAGGGCAGAAAATGAACTTTGTAGAAATTTTCTCTTTGAAATCTATATACCGTTCGCCAAATGACTTTTTGGTACCCTCTCTTCAAATTGTTTTTAATCACTCATGCGTGAAAATTAATATGCATAATATGAGTTGCATCAAATGAACGAGGAGGATCTATATCTATAAGCTTTAGAAATATGTGTCATTAATTAATTATAATTGTGATGATTAAATAGTTATAATTTTCGGTTTCGTTTTTTCTGGACGTACTGTACAGGGTTGGGGTATTTTTTCAATAAATTGACCAGACTATATTTCCGGTTACCCCACTGGCGGCCCACTGGAAATAAAATCTCGAGCTTATTCAGCGGTTGGCTGGGTCGTTGCGAAATTTTCGGCGCGATTTCAAATTTAACCCCCCCCCCCACCCCCCTCGAAAAAATCATGCGTACGCCCCTGGTATAGTAATAGGGCGGCAAAACACCAGAGAGTAAGACGATTCGTGAAAGGGAAATAACTTTTCTGTGCACAACATTCTCGTGGGCGATTGGAGGGGGGGGGGGGGGGGGGGTCAATAGAGATGCTCTTATCCCATCTATAGCTCTATAATTATCAAATTTATATTAATATATATTGTTGGCACAATTACTTACTACTATAGCGGATATTCGCGAGCAAGCGGAAGGAGCGAGCATTTTTTGATATGTTTACTTTAGATTGCAAATTATGGACATACACACTGTATTCATTATTCATAAATTTAATAACGCATGCAATTTTGATGTAATTTCAGATGAATTTCCTCTAAGCGTGAGCGTTACCTGTTCGGAACCGTGCGTATAGACTGACATTTCCTTTTATCATCATGTTGGTTTTATAAGCTATATTTAACATCATCCTATTGCAAGGCATGCAAAGCGAACCGATAAGAAAAAGTAAGAAAGAAAAATTCCAATAATTTATGAGGTTTCAAATCAACTGGATGATTATTCACTTCGCAATAATTTTCTTTCTGAACTGAAAATTAGTTTTGTTTTCTTGATTAGAAATTCAGCCGGGGTGCAAACTGCCCCTTGCTCCCTTCAAACACGCTAGCGGAACAAATAAATGTTTCAACTTTTTCATGTAATGTTTGCTTTTTCTTCCTCATTCATGATATTTATTATTCAGTAATAATGTTAATTCATTATTTAGTAATATGTAATTTTATTCACTCCAAAGGAATAGGAATCGGGAAAATAAGAGATACAGATATTTGATGAAATTTCTCTCTTAAAAAAAAAAAAAAAAAAAAAAAAAAAAAAAAAAAATCCGGCCGTCGAGATCCTCACTCAGGGCTTAATACGTCCTTGGAAAAATGTGTTTTACCCATATTATTTTGCCCCTATATCGACCAAGGTGTAAAATGGGTATAGATCTACCTTTCAATACTGGTGTAATATACTAATACAGGGCCTACAAGAAGAGCAGCATTACAACTGACGTAGTTACCCTTGCATGGTAAATACGACCCAATCATCAATCATATCGCCGGCGCTGGGTTATAGGTTATACCTCAGTCATACTGAAATCAATCAGACATAGGGGCCCAGATGTATGGAATTCTCTACCTAACTATATTCGAAATATAAAAATCACCAAAGTCCATTAAAAGAGCACTCAAATGTATCATCATTTTACAGATGTGAGATATCATTTACAAATAATCTATAAATTATCAGTTCTCATTATATCGAACATACATTTTTACTGGACTTAACAATATACTTCCGTTTTTTCTTTTTTTTGTTCTCTTTTTGTTCTTGTCCTTTGTAAATAGTGTAAATAGTTCACAACCCTTAGTTTGGGAACTTTATTTGTCATAATTATATAATATATTTGAAAGGTGTTGTAACGATTCTAGCTCTCTCTGCTTATGTTTCATCACCTTTGTGTGTTCATTCTTTAAACTTATAATGGTTGCAACTTGGCTTTGATAAAACACTGTTATGTTCTTTTTCACGTGAAGTCAATTCAAATGGATTGTAAAATTGAAAAATATTTGATATATTATATTCTTTTTCATGTGATATTAACTCCAATGAATTGTGAAATTGTGAACATGCATGCATAAATAAATAAATACTTCCAAGCCGACTCCAAATTTTTGGCTATTCAGGGGTAACACAATGTTTTATATAGTCTGTTGTCTGCCTCGAAGGTGTGACCGTGGTATTTAGTTTGAACAGAGAGAGAAATATGAAGGAAAGCTGGGATTAGCAGTGTACCAATATAGAGGAGGCAACACAAGGTCTAAATAAATCACACATCTACACGCAAGTTGGTTTGTTTTTATCATAGGAAAATCATGTTATCGTAATGACACACAAATAAAAAAAAAAGAGCATAAGTACTAATCCGTCTTGTCAAGTTTGAAGCGTAAATCACATTAAAATGACCAGAATAAATTATTTCACATGAGTTTTCTATCTTAACTGAACTAGTTTACAAAATAAGAGAAATGCGATATATCTACTTCTTTCATTTATCTGCATGATCAGGAAACCAGAAAAGCAGTAATAGCTTAAAATCGTTATAAAAATAAAATGATTTCGGAAGAGAGTGTAAGTACTGTATTCAATGAAGAAACATTCTTCATCCATTTCCCCTTGAAACACCAAAGTTTACCACTCATTACTTGACAAATTACATCCAAAATATATATGTTCACACCTGTTACATTCAGAGAATGGATGTGATAATATGCACGAATAATTATGTTGCTTTCCTTTAATATGTCTTAAATATCATGATGATTACAGACACGGCCTTTCTGTAAAACAGACACTGGCTGATGTAAGAGCTCAGTATAGAGAATAAAAAGAAATGAATTGAATTAAAGACAATCATCTGTTCATTCTTTTTCAGTACTCAAAATCTTAAAATTGTGATTTAGGTTAAATTCATTGCTGCATTAATTCAATGTTCATGATGATACCAATAATTCTCATACAAATGAATTTGAAATTAGGGCTAGACGCACTTTATATACATGTGTACATTAACAAATAAAAAATTGGCATTCGGCTTGAAATTTTATCAATCATGCTCATGCTCACATCTTCAGATAAAATATACGAGACAATAACTGCATTTTTTCTTATTGACAAAGTCACTCTAATCAACATAGATGTTGAACATTTCAATCCAGAGTTTATCCATAGTTTCCAGTATGTGACTACTTCTTCTAGTATATCTATGTACAATCCTGTTTACAGTCACACCTTGATCAAATCCATCCATTACAGAAGCTCACTTTTCATTTCAAAGTCTTGTGTGAAAAGTTTGTGTTGTCAGAACCTTAAAGAAGTTAGTCCAATGCCAACAGAGATAAATGCAAATAGCTAAGCGATAACAGTTAGTAATGGTGGTGCATGAAATAAACTAAAGCTCTTGAATTTATAAGTGAAAATATGTATATAATGTATACCTCAGCTGAATAAAGATTTGGCTTATTACAGACAGTATCCTGGTGTTAAAAAGACAATCAAAATAATGCAATAGACATTATCCCTTCTAGATCATATTCAAGTTACATCATCAATTCCATACCATGTTGATTGAGCACAATCAGATTTATTCCACATTTATTTCTCATACAGCATTTTTCTTATGGAAAACATACAACTACAAATAAAGAAATGTATATCCTCAGGTATGGAAGGAATCCTCCATTACATTATGCAAGTAGAACAACATGTTGCTTGCTTAAATCAATCAAATACAGATGAGTTAATGTTATATCATTTTTTTAGATTCTCAAGTTTAAGTAAAGATCCAAGGTCAGGTGAAATTCCCTGATTTTACCCTGAAAGGAGGTGCATGAATGTTTAATAAACATGCACCAGGTAAGCTTTTGCCTATTTTGCATTCATTTTAATAAACTTAGCAAATATATAATTAATTACCTCCCTGACAAGCAGCTGTGTAAATACTTCCACATTGCCCCATCAATCACAGTGTGCAATAAACTGTGCTGAGTAGAAGTACTGTCATTATGAGTTGTCTCTCATTAAAGTTAGCATAGTTGAAAATTGGAAATGAAAGATAAACACATATGTCTCACAGAAAACATATAACAAAAGTCTTTGAAGAAGCTGCACTGTCATATATAGAAGGCAAATGCCAGTTGTATATGGCAGAATGTATAGTCAAATGAACTGATTTGAGTCATTGAAGAAAAAAAAAATCCTTGGGTATTATCATATGAAAAAATGTTTAAATATGTATTACATTATCGTGACATGATGTTTGTCCAAGTAACAGTATACACTTTTTTTCATTTCTAAATTGATAAGGATTACAATATAGAAAAAGAGTCTGCACAATTGTTTACAGTAAATTGAATTAAAAAGTTTGCATTTATTCTATGGTCCCATTCTACCACTTTTCTGGTGGTATATTACACAGTAATTTTGTGAAAGAGCATTTGGGCATTTCAATTGATCAATAAATCTAGTACTAGATGAACATCACAGGATTACAGTTAACATATCATTTGTTTTGTTTCAAGAAGAAAAGCAACCCTGGAAACAAATTCAAGAGACATTTATCATGATTTCATTCACAATTACATCACATTGTTTGCTACCAGAAGAGACTAAGAACTATAATCTATTCACCAATTGCAGTTTTTAAAAACATATACATACCAATGAATTGTACAAATTTTCTAGATATATAAAGAATATATTTGCATACAAATTTAAGTACATGGAGTAATGTAATAGTACCATAATTTTAAGTAACAAAATCACACAATAAAAATAATTTTACCTTACAACCACAATATAATATGTGCATAAAATGTATTTTCAAAAGACAATAACATGCATGTTTCATATATTTCATATACATAACCATATAAAAAGGGATTGCTAATTAACAGAACATTTACATTCATGTAGTACATAAAGACTGTCCAGCAGAATCATTTGTTGATAAGAATATTGTTCATCAGTGAAAATGTTACTCCAATGGCTTACCTACTGTATAACATAGATTATTCTGTCTTATACTCAGTAAATCAGATAAGCTGCTATCGGACATTGCTATAAAGAAATACCCAATATAAAACTTTGGACACTCTTTCCAACATTTTTTTATTAAGAAACAAGTAGTGTCTACAAAAAATACATGTAATTCATCACAACTTTTATCACATTACCCACGAAAAGAGGAAATATTTAATGTATTACACATTTTGAAGCATCTTCAGAAAAGGCATCCATATGTAAGGGAGAGTATATATATATATATATAGCTAGATTACAATAAGGAATAACTGTAGTCCATAACATCTACTATAACATCGTTAACTACTCATGTAGGCCTATATGTACATATGAAGAGAGTGCCTATGTCTGTACAGCATCCTTGTTTTAACGCAGATGCATAAATGCCTTATTTTAGTGATTTTATTCACAAGCCTAAAAAGGGCATCTCTTTTGTAAAAAAATCCTGATGTGTATGTAAAATGAATCAGTGTGCACCCATGGGAACCATTGTTTTTGCGATATCAAAAAGACATGGTCAATTTTTCTTGTGAAAATGACCTTGTTCTTGCTGGAATTTTGGTCATGATGAGATTTGTGGTACTCTTACTCTTAATCCTTGTCAAGTTTAAGTAAAATGCTAGGGGCCCATCACACACTAAATCAGAGTTATGAGCATTTTATTTGAAGAGCTGCTGCAGAAAAAGGGTCCCTTTGAATTTACAGGACACAAGTACCCACATAAAAATCTTGTGGACAAAGTACATATATAACCTCATTTTTTGGCTAAATATAGAGTTGAAAAATAAAAGATGCATTTATATTTCCCTTCATAAAAATTATATAAAGGTTATATGTAAAATATGATGTGCCAGACAAACAAGTGTATTCAAGTAATATATATATATTATCATAGGCGCTTTCTCTCATTACAAAAATACATATCTTTGAATCACAAAAACAGTAACTGTATAAGCAGCAAACACACATTTATAATGAAAACCCCAAATGACATATTCGATGCATTATTTTCTGGATACTGCATAAAACAAACAAAAACAAACAAAAATTAAGGTAAACAGCGGTGAAGTAATTTGTAAAAAATTATTTAAATTTTGTTTCTTTCTTACTACAACATAGTAATCAATATGCAAACAACTACATAACATTAAAATATAATTAATTTGTTCCATATCAATTTCAGATTTTACACTGACTGGTCTGCTGTGCTTCTAACCACCCCCCCCCCCCCAACATCAAAACAACCCTACAGAAGATGTTATTACTCATTTTATCAACAAACACAACATGCCCTCCCAAGCAACATTACAGAATTTATTAAATTGTGGTCTATATCAACTTTCTAAAAATAGGGCAAACTTGGCACTATAAAAGTAAAAAATAGCATTGTAACACTTAAGTAAACAAATAATTTTGATACATTTTATTTCGTTTGCCCTGTCAAAAGAAGGCAAACTTGGCACTAAAAAAGTTTTTAAAATTGTTGATACATTTCATTTTATCTAACTAAATGCCAATTAAGTACATTTCTAATCTTAGGGTCCAGAAAATGGTGTTCAATTATGACACTTATTCCTCAAACTGCTTAAAAAATTAATTCCAACGATACAAAATGAAGTAAAATCTGCATAGAAGCGATATTTCATGATACAATCATAATTGTAATTATGCATGATTGATATATATTTGTAGTTGTAATGCATCATTGTTTGTATTTGTTTTATATGTAGTGCGACCTGCCATGGTTTCGGAAAGGGAACATGGACCTGGTCTTGAATGTACACATGTATTCCTTTTATATGAAATAAAGGCATGATTTAACAACAACTACAAATCTGATCTTTTCTTCCATCTGGTGTAAGAATCTGGATGATGGTGAATTAAATACATGTACAGAAGATTGGTGTTCTTGATTGCAGGTCATCACCCCTCATCAGCTCAATCACATCAACTATTTATGCAAATTATAACATAGTCAAAGATCTGTGTATAAAGGTAGCTTTACCAGATATGTGTCACATATATGATTTTTCTCGGATAGAAAACACTAAAAGTTGCTAATAACTACAGATGACCTCTCAAAGCAGGTTCGACTGTCCTCTGGAAACTCAAGAAAAATAAATGCATCACCTTGGGTGGTAATGTTGAACAGCATTGCAATTCTCCTATGTTGGCACACTGGGTCTATATTCAATACACCATGCATTAGTGAGGTGGTAACTAATCCTCATGTTGATCTAAGGTGTTGCCTACTCTCTCAAGGCTGCTGGCAAAGTGAGCTGCACTGCATATCTCATCTTCCTGGAGAGCTTCAACAAGCTTTAAAGAGAAAAAGAGAGAGAGAGAGACCAAAAAATGATATTAGCTACTTGTTTTCATTCATATCCATTCTCCAAGAGCTATAGACACGTCAAAAAGCCACTGTGCAGATAAAAAGTCTTTTGTAAAAAGCTGCAAAACCCATTAAGATGAATGCCTGATAAATGTTCATAAAAGTTATGTAATCACTCTTCATTTATGCATGGACAGTACATTCTATGACGCACAGGTAAAAGTGTATCTTTTAAGAGGGCAAACGAGAGATTCACAAAGCTCCTCCATCACTCTGGCAGTGATTATTCTAAACTGCATAAAGTAGGACTTCTCCATGTTTGTAAGATCTGTGGATCTGTGCTTTTTTCCAATGTCGAGTTCCTAATATTAAATCCCAAAATATTCATTTAATCAAAAGTTAACAGCAAATTGAAATCAATGAACATTTTTTTTATTTAGGTGCACTTATGTGTGTCTTTAAATATTAATTGCAAATACACATCTTTCTATTCACCATCCAAAATTTATTTTTGTAATCACAAAGGAGATAAAATCAATCTAAACCAAAATGTTGCCTGTATGATGAACAAATGCATCATACTAAATGAAGAAGTTCAAAGTTATTACTGGGCTGTTTCCAAGGTGCATTTGACAATTTTAGGAAAGTATGCTCCTCATTTACAGACATGTAATTTGTAAAGAAAATCTTAAATTTGTTTTCTACTTACCATCGTTTCATGTGGACGAATACGTGAATAGAGCTGCTTGAGACTGGTCAAACGGCTGAATAATCCAGTGAATTCCTGGAGAAGAAAAAAGTAATTGATGTTTATGTTCAGTTTACTTAAAATACATTTCTCTGTGCTTTTGACTATTGCTGATAACTTTCCAAAGACTAAGATCTTGAACAAATGAATTGAAATTGATAAAACATACACACACACATATAGGCCCACACACACTCCCACTATCATTGTACACCAATCTCTTTCAAATTCCATGAAAGAACTAAACATACATGTCACAGTACCCATACAACGTAAGACAACATGTTGTCCAAATGCATATTCATTTAAACAGAATAATACTCAATTTCTCTGCCAACAGAAGGTAATGGATTTTGGCAACAGAAAGCTTGTTTACATCAAATCAATATATCATTAAAAAATCCACCTTCTTACACCATTTTTGATCACTCCTAATACAAATCTTTGGGATATCAAGAGCATATTATTAAAGAGGAATAGCGCACATGCACACTATTCGGTTTTTCCAGTAGTGTGAATGCATGGTAGTTCAAGTCTCAAGTATAAATAGAACTAAATCACATCTAGACTCACCTCATCGATGCGTTGGCACTCTACCTTCAGTTCGTCCTCCTCCAAACGTAGAGTCTTGTGGATGTTGTCGTAGTAGGTAGTGAGGAGGGAGATATAGCCTGGTAGCTCCTTGTTGAACAGAAGCCTACTTGGGGATGAATTCTGAAAAGGAAAGATACGGGTAAAGGGTCTGTAAGATATCTTTTACAAATGTCAGAATATGTGAATGACTAGCTTAAAACGTATTTCACCTTATATTAATAAAGACACCTCATTCAGGATCAGCACTGTTTTTAACATGAAATTCATTTTCTTTCCCAGTGTTGTTTGTAGCTTACTTGTGTTCATGTGAGGGTCATAACTGGTGAGAAAAGCGTGAAGCAAATGTAAAGAATGAACTACTCAGGGATGCCAGTTTTCAGGTAATAGCTTGAATTCAGGCCCTGAAAAGTTATTTTCAGACCATACTTTAGGCTTTTTTGTATGTACAAAATAGCTCATTCTAGGTGATTTTCAGGCCCTCTGATCAATTTTAAACTGGCATCCCTGACCACTGGTATTCATTTAATTCATGACAGTCTCCAGTCATTCTTTATCAAACAGAATCCCATCTTTAACATGAACAAATACACTAAATGTTCTGGAGAAAACAGATAGATAAACAATTTACAAATTATCCTGTGCAGTCCCATCTTCCATTTACCAGTAGGCTACTAAAACACAACTCTAACTTTTCATTTCATGTGATAATATCCAATACCGTATACAAGTGCTGCAAAATCAATTATCAATCTAATTCCAATATATAATGTGATAAAGTGCCTGAGTATACAGTGAGAAATTTATAATCCTGATCTTCTATCTTATTTTGAGTGTAAAATTTCCAATCTCATTTTATTCATCTCTGTCAGATGCTATAAATGTGCTGTAAATTGTGAAATTCATGTTCAATGTGTGTTATAACTCAGTGCGTGTCTCATTAAAAAAATACTATGGGCAGAAATATCAAATTTGTGTGGATACTTGTGAGACTTTATTGTTGCTTGTGCATTGACTCGTCAAATCCTTTATAAAAAATGGAATAACTACTTGATTAACAAAAAGAAACAACTTGTGATTTCAAGGGTAGGGTATGTGTTCAACAAATATATAAATAGCATCATCTGCTGCTTGGTGGTGTTCATAAAGAGAGCTAAACCCTGCAAAACTCTTTCTGTGTTGGTGCAATTATTTAGTGTTAAAAATGTTTAATAGCGATTAAAGATGTTCCCCTTTCTCTAAACGATGAAGTTAAAAGATCAGAGTTTAAAGGAAAATATATGAAGTGACAAAAGTAACGAGTGAACGGGCAACTGACAAAATGCCTCAATGGGGACTGAGTGGTCTTTATTCGTCCAATATCACAACCACTACCTCAACCACTTGTCTCCGTAAATACTTTAGTAGCTCGCATCTATCATCTCAGCCAGAAAATGCTGAATCGCGCGAACAGATGGCGACCAGCAAAGCACGCAACCAGACACGACAGAATAGTTTGATGGACTTTGTTGCCAACGCCGCAAAGAACGTTGCTAAGGGAAACAACACTCCAGAGAGTGATGGCGGAGGGAAAAATGCTCCCAGGGCAACTAGATCATCAACAGGTGAGCGTAGCGGTTCAAACGCAGCATCACAGGAAACCGCGGTAGCAAACAAGCATCTGTCCAATGAACAAGTTACTGATTTGGACAAGCATGACAGCGAGATCAACAAGAAACAAACAATCAAAAGGATAAGAAGAAGAAGAAATGAGGTAACTTTATAGAGAAATTACACTACATTGTTTGAAACATACCATAAAGTTGAAAATAATTAATAAATTTTGATTCCAAGATTCAGTAAAAGGAGTAAGATGTCATGTTGGTTAAAAGTCTGAAGATGCCATATTGTCTTTTTACAGGAAACTTTTTGACCAGTGATATAGAATTACTTACGGTCTACGTGCAGAACGGAAAGGTTTATGTTATTTCAACTCCTACCAATGGTTTTGAGAAAGACAAATTCTATAAATTATTGAATATCTAGGTAAAAGGGTTTAAACACCCAAAAGATGTGTTACTTTTTGGTGGTGATTATAATTGTGTTCAAAATCGTAAATTAGACACATTTTGGTATATCTTATGTTTACTTGCCAAAGCCCAATTTAAAGAGCTTTAAACAAAAATACAATTTAGTTGATGTTTGTAGGAAATTTAATCCTATTAAAAAACAAGTTACATGGAGACAAGTCCCTCTCAACATGTACTCGAAACTAGACTATTGGTTAGTTTCAGCTGATCAAGTACCCATTGTGTTCTCCACAGATATACGACCGCATGAAAGTGCAATCACAACGTGGTTTCCTTGGTGATAAAAGTGAAGGAAGGTATTAAAATTAAAGTTGGATTATGGTGGCTTAGATTTGAAAATACAGTGGGAATTGTGTAAAGTAAAAATAAGCAAATATAGTGTGAAATATGTTATTGATTGTAACGGAAGATAGAATATCTGGAAAATGTATCTTTAGAAAGTGTTGATCAGAAAATGAAATTGATAAATGGATGGAAAAAGGTGAAAGTCAACAAAATATTTTTTACAGTTAGAAAAGAGGAATGGTAAAAAGGAAAGAGATAGATTGTGTTCAAGTCAACAGGAAAATATATAAGGAAAATATATTACACTATATTTATAAATATTACAGGGATTTGTATGCGAAAGGAGATAGTGAAAAGATAAAAATGAAAGTTTTAATGAATTATTTAACGGTGTGGAAATAAAAAGTCTGTCCAAAGAAGAAGCAGACAGTTGTGAAGGCTTGCTATCAGAAGAGGAATGTTAATATGCTTTTTAAAAAGTTTAAAAGCCATGAATATAAATAAGTCGCCAGGTGGTGACAGTCTTACTGTAGAATTCTACAGATGTTTTGGAAGGAAACTAAAGAGCTTGTTGTTGGAAGTTTGAACGAGGGTTTTAATAATCAAGAGATGTCATTTTCACAAAAACAAGCAATCCATACTTTGTTGTACAGAAAAGGGCCAAGAGTCTCTTAAATAATTGGCGACCTATATCTTTATCATTATAATATGTAGATTTCAAAATTGCAGCTCACACTTTATCCAACGATTAAAATGAGTAATTAATTCTATTGTTTCGTTTGATCAATCTGGATTTATGAAGGGTAGAATGGCAACTGAAAATGTAGGATTTGTCCAAGATATCATTGACTTTTGTGAGTTTGAGCGTGTATCAGGTGTTCTTTAAAAGCTAAAAACTGACCCATTCATGTTACCTTTATAACAATGGGCATATTTTCATATATCTGTGGACCACTTTGCACTTCACTTTGCACTTGCCTTTGTCGCTACAGAAAGTTAAAAACATATGATAGTGCATGTAGTTGTACATATCCATACAAACACCGCTGGTAGAAGTTATCAGTTAACAATGAGAAATGTGAAACTACCGGTAATTTAGAACTTTACTATCCATACATTTGATGAAAATACAAGACGTGTGTCAAACTCTGTCTGTTAATAATAAGTGGGTATTATGTATTCATATTATTCTTTTTATTCTCTTACACAAAATTGCAATCCACTATGATATCTATACTATACCTATATTTCGAGTCAAATGCAACCAATAAACATATTGCCAACTTCTCAAGATTTATATAATGAATATATTCCATACTCCATGGAATCATAGGCATGGCTTTAATCATCTATCATTTAATTTGTATCTCATAAATGATTCGAGTTGCGATCATGCCGATAAGTTTACCTGAAGATTGCTCAAAAGTTTTAATCTATATCTGCAAGAAAATTGCAATCACTTACTAGAGTTAAATTTAAAGTCAAATATTGAATGTACCTTTTGTAAACATGTTATTGATATATTTTTATCAAAGGTACAAAGAGATTCATCAATGCACTCCACAGAAATATATTTTTATATTTTTTTATTTCTTACTGTAAGTGACATATGTGTATCAAACTTTTTCTAACCATGATGTACTTCTCTTATACAATCGTCAGGTAATCTTTGCACTCACATTTTGTAATGTAAGGAAATTAAATCATGAATTTAAATTTAAAGTCCAATATTGATTTCTTGATAGAGTCATAATCAACCTCATAGTCTGAGCTGAGTATACCTTAATGTAATAGCAATTTTTTTTTTAAACTGATCAAAGGCACTAATCAACACAATGAAAATACTTCCTGATGTTAATCTACAAATAATTCTCAAAACTTGTGTGTTTACACAAGTGTCAATTTTTCTTAATTTCAAATTGAATTTCAAATTGAATTTCAAATTGAATTTTAAATTGAATTTCAAAATCTTACCATCTTAAGTGTTGGGACCACACCCTTGCATGCATTATCCAGCATTTGATTTAAGACGGTGACCGAGGTGTCAGCAGTGCGAGACTGACGCATGTTGAAGATGAAGGACGGGTGGGCAAGTATCGTCGCCCAGAAACGAAGAGGCAAGCTGCAGAGGAAAGATTACATCATTGATGAAAAATAAAATTCCAGGATGTGGAAATGGAAATGGTAAATCAAATTAAAAAAAAAAAACATTTTAAGAAACATATGTGTTTGCAGTTCTAAGACAGGTGCTACTATGATAATTGTTCCATGATCAATATCCAACAGACCTTCACTAACCAAATTCCTAAATTTTTAACCCTTGACCAAATATGAAACTTAACATTAACCCATATCATTATGATGAAACAAAGTCTAGAGTCCATTCTGCAGGAGGAAATGTTGTGTCACCTTCCCCTGACCTCTCTAGCTCTAGCCTTTCCACCTTATATTTCTCATTCTATTCGCACCCTTTTTACGCTTCTCCCACACACTCACACCCACACACACCCTCACACATGCACACACACACACTATCCTCTTTTTATGTAGATAGATGAATTTAATACTTCTATTAGACATCAAGCCAAAGACACAGAATTTGCTTCAACCTACAAATCAAGTCAAAATTATACATTTCCTTCTGCTATTATGGTTTTAGCTGCAAGTAAGTAACACTACGTCACCCTACAATACAAAATAAATTAGATATGCGCTACTGCTATAAGGGTTCTAGCTGAAAATATGTAACACTTTGTTGGCCAACAAATCCAGACTAAAGTTGTACTCACGTGTTGTTCTTCCAGGTAGCAGCTGTCCCATCGTCATCATATCGACTGGCCTCCTCGTCAAAGAAATTGAAGAGGAATCTGAGAGCAAAGGGGATGTTGTTCATGTTGTTCTCATACCCATCTTCCTGGATGGTAAACATTGCATCTAGAGCTTCATTCACAAAGCCGTTGATAGATTGCTGTCAAGAATGAAGATAGTTTGGGTTGGAAACACATATTAGGTGATAGCTAGGTTTACACGCCAGTCTGTAGATTTTGAGTTCAGCTCACTGTTTTGACTTTGAGGTCGTCTTCTAGAAAAAGACTGTGCAGACGTATACACATGGTTTTGGAAACTTAAAGTTTGAAACTATGGGAGATCTTATGATTAACATTAAAACTTCAAGCAACTAGGGTCCTCACTCAGAATTTTTTGTTGTGTGAATGGAATTAACTTCAATGTTGCCAGTTTGTAGTTACGACTGCTTGACCCGATTCAAAACTTTATAGAGCAGTAATTGTTTCAGTGCCATTGTCATTGTGATAGTGGGTCGTTGTTTAGAAGTTTGAGGGTTCACAAACTTAAAGTTTAAAACTATGATGGTGCCATGCAAACATAGCTATATTGTGATGGCCTTGGAAATCTGCCATAATTCCTACTGGTTCCCAAAAGTCATTAGCATTCCATATTATTGCCAACACTCATAATTATAGGAGAAATGAAGAACAGGAATTTTTACCTTACTTTTTGACATTTTGAAAAGAAAGAAGTGAAAAGAATGAATCAATCAGTCAATCAAGAATAGAGACGACTTACCTTGACAGAAACCAGCCTCTGGAGATAGATCTCTCTAATCTTGCGTCTTCCCTGCGTACCCTTGAAGCACAAGACGCGCTGCATTCTGCCAAAGAATCCTTCATCTCTATCTTCATCTTGCTCCTCACTATCCTCAGACTGGACCTAAGACAATAATCACAAGACCAGTCTCAGTTACATCAATCTATATATCATAGGTTACGTGCACTTTTCTACCCAGAGAGAATGACACCTCTTTCCCAAATATCAAATTTTCAGCATCTACATTTTGTGGGTGAGCAAAATAATTATATTTGTTTTGTGGTAAATATGATATTTCTTCATGAAATTACTCTAAGTAAGATCACTAAAACTTTATCAATTTTTTGCCTGAATATAAGATGATGGTTGCAGGAATATTAATAGTGTAATTTTTTGTTTTTAGTGGGGGGGGGGGGGGGGGAGGGGGCAGGGGAGATGAGTGGGCACAATTAACCACTGCCCCCATCTTAGAACCCAATGTGACGTACTTTAAGTACAAAAAGAAAATGAACCCTTATATATTGTGTTCCATTGCCCCCTCAAAATTTTAAACCCAAATAGGCCAAAGCTAAGTATGTTAGCATCTTTGTCTGAACTTGTTGTGCCCCCACTTTTACAAGACCGTGGATCTGTCCCACAAACTCTCCATGATACTTACCAAGTGATAGTACTTGACGTCCTTAGGACCTTTCTCAAGATCATGAGAAAAGTATTCATGGTGACCGGTCACACGCACTGACAAACGAGTGGCATCATCTGAAATGTGATAAACAATTTCATTTTATTCACTTATAAAAAACACAACTTTTGATCGATCCCTGTCTTGATGAATGGCTATACGTTCCATTATACACCAAGCAAAAATAGAAAATGGACACCCTTTACAGTCAATTTTTTTTCTTCATATAAAATGTCAATAAAATATAAATCAAATTAAAGGAAAATGAATACTCTACCAACATCAATTAAGACCAAGTTTTGAACTTTCACACTTGGATGGGCTCATTGTATTATCTGTTTATAGAAGGTCTGATTAATAAAATTGCACAAAATAGGCCAAGTAGCCACTCAAATTTCAATGAACATGTGCATCTGTAAGACATTTTAGTTCAACATTAAAAACAATGAATGACATATAATTTAATTCATGTGGTCCTGAGTTAACAACTACATGTTTAGTCTTGTACACTATCAAAATATTTAAACATATACACATTCAATAAAAGAAAATGAGGAGTAGTCAAGCATACATAAATATAAATGTAAATATACTATAGCTCCATAATACAGATCTATCTATATTACTTCAGTGTGCTATACAATTATATGAAAATGACAGCAACAATAATATGGTTAGAATAAATGACACATGTCAGTAGAACAGATGTTAGCAAACCATCACCTAGCTTCTACCGTTCAGTATTTTTATTCTCTGTATACTCTTCCTACTGTATACCTACGAAGGACCTTGTTCACACACGATGAGATAAACTGCCTTTCGCAAAAGTGACCGCAAAATAAAAGGACAATATCATGTTGGTGGCAAATTGATGGACTTGCACATGGTGGCTGCACTTCACAATAATGTATCTTATAACAGACAGATATGTTGCTGAGAGGGATGAATAATTGTGCTTTCTATGCATCATTTTTAGCATTTACATGTATATAAAGGGACATGCACTAGATCAATTAAGTGAGATATGAATATTGATTTTTTTTGCGTGTGAATGCCCATATTGATTAAGTGAGCAAGAGCTAAACTATGCAAATATCATTTAGCTGAAGAGAAAAAAGCTGTTCACTCATATCATTGAACATAAAATTAACCCTTCCAGGACAGGATTTTGTTTTAGGTTTAAATCGATCACCTATTGTTCTTCAAATTGGCAGGACTTATATTTTTCTTTTATCACTACAGTGATAGATGTATATTGTTTTCAGAGATATTGTATTCTATTCTAATGTCTACAAGTTTTTAAAATACCGTAGCCAGTTTTTATTTTTGATCTCTTTATGTGTTGCCAATTTAAGGATTAAAAAGTTATTTTCCTTCTTGAAATTCCTAACATGAAATGCAATATAGTCATGAAACAAAACTATACACCGATTCGGTTTGGGGGTTTTATGTACCTGCCCGCCGATGGCGGCGCTATAACTGGGGGGCTTCTCCGATCCAGCTGACAGTACAGAGAGCTCGAGAGCGGTTACTAGCTAGCGGAGCAGCGACCCTGGCCAGCCTGGGCGAGGTTCGGTATAGGTATAGCATACCCGTTGAGCTGCAATGCAATGTAAGCTAGCTAGCTGCAGTCAGACGCCCCCCAGTTATGGCGTCACCTTATGAGGGCGCACTTCCACCAGAAGTCGCCCGAATCGGTGTATATGCAGTGTGATTGTCACAAAAGGGTTAATGACTTTCTGGCTCTCATCAAATGATACCATATATATGCTATTATGCAATACTCAGCGTGTCCACACACAAAACAATTTATCCCGAAACTCTATAACGAAACGTCGTATAAAGAATCATAGTATAAATTCCAAAGGGTCCACACACAAGAAACTTCATATAAATAATCATCGTATAAATTCAAGGATGTCCATAAACAGAAGAAAGTAATCCTGAAACTCTACAGTCCGGTCTCCTTTCGCTCGAGGTCACGTTAAGCCCCGCCCAGTTAGTTACACTAGTTACACTCCCTGTCCACACACAACATTTTCCGTGATTAGGCGTGATTAGGCGTGATTCTTTATTGAGTTTCAGTTCGAAACGATGCCCAAACCTGCGTTTCGTTAGACTAGTATCGTTAGTGAGCGTCCACACACACAATTTCATCGTAAAACTATCGCGAAACGGTATCACTATCGCGAAACGGTATAGCTTATCACGGAAAATGTTGTGTGTGGACAGGGGGTATAGGCACACAGATAACGTTAAAAATGCGAAAGATGTATAGTATCATTGAAAATAGTGAGTCTACCATAAAATGAAGAAAACTAACTATTTACATGTATGCAGATGGATGTTAATGAAATAATTAGATTGATTTATATAGTGCAGCTACTTAATAACTATACTCTACTGTGCTGTGGTTAAAAGGCAACTCTTTGCTGTGCTCCTTTAGGGAATAAAAATCAAAAACCATGGTGCCCCCCAAACAACAATACTTGAAAATTGATTTTCTATGAATACAACATAATCTAAGACTGAAGTTTTTCCTGAAAGCATAAACAAAGACTGTAAATGAATTTCAAGCAAACTTGCCTTTAATTGCATTTATCCTGCCTGAAAACTATTTTGAATGTTAGGAGTGAATGAAAAGACATTACACAATATCAATTTCATACAAGGTGTTTGTAAAATGAAAAACATTTATTATCAATAAGCAATGTGTCTCAGTATATTGTTATCAATTACTATCCTGCTTTTCTTTACATATTTATTACAGAAAGCTTTAAACTTAGGTTATAGTTTGTGGCCTTGAATAATTAGATGATATGAAATTTTAATTTTATCTATGATAGTAATGCATGGTATGAATATCAATTCCACTGCAATGCACATACTACATTAGTCATATCACTGGACAAGAAGCAAATTACCACAAGACAGATGAAAAAGAATGAAATGACCAAAACGGAATATGGAAATAAGTAGTCCACCACCACTATAAAGAACAGCAAAGAAAAGAGCTTTTAAAACCTTTAGAATGCTTATGAAATTCTGGGAACAGGGCTGCAATAAACAAAATAGAAAATGAGAGAAAAAAAAATGCATTCCATGAACATACCATGCACTTAAAATAATATACTGCGGGGCAAGATGCTTTGTAAAGTATAACTTCTGGAAACGAATATGTGACTGCGCACTGCAAAACCATTTTTTAATTTTTTTTTTAAAGTGTGATTTTCATTCGAAGCTCAATAAAGGTACGCTGAGAGAGCATATGTGACTGCGCACCGCAAAACCATTTAAAATAAAAATAAAAATTGAGATTTTAATTTTAATAAAGCTCAATATAGGTATGCTGAGAGAGCATATTAAGAATTTGAAAGCTAAAATCATTTTGCAGATCACATATCGATAAACAAAGAGACCTTTTTATCCCTTCAATTCAATATTTGTCCAACATTAAGATGCACATTTATTTTAAGTAAGCAACTGCAAGATTTTTTTTTCCTTTTAAGCAATTAAAATAACTCTTTTCACACCGCACAATCAAATATTCTTGGTCTTAGGCCTAAAAAAAAAAAAAATGTTGTATTGCCCTTTACGTGTCAAAACATGGGTCGGTCGGTCGGTCAGAAATAGATATTTTTATTTTAACTTTTTTTTTTTCTCCTTTTAGGGCTGATATTTCTCAGTTTTTATTTTCTCTCTCTAAAAAATGGTAAAAAAAAGATTTCAAGATTTTTGGGTCGGCCACAAAGGGCAATACAACATCTTTTTTTTAAGGCCCAGTGTGAGAGCTGACAAGCAGAGTGGAGGTTGAACAAGCATGCCATCATCGTGCAAACTTAAATAAAATTATACATTTTGCAGATTGATTTCTACATATTTATGTACAACCAATTGTGGGAGGCTGAGAGTGAACAGACAGGCTTTAGATAAATCATAAGATCATCAATCAGTGGCACAAAACTGATCTATGGAACCTTCAGCGTTTTCCCATCCTGAAGATTTCCATAAAATATCTAAGTATATAGGCATTGTCCACAAAATGAGTACAGTAGCTACTCAACCAAAAGGTGACCATTCAAACCTCCACTATACATACAGTACCTCAATATCTATTTTTTCAGATTTATATGCAGAGAGAAACCTGAGCATTTGAAAGCTATTTTCAAGTCAAAAAATTTGCTCTCACTATTTATGTATGAAAATTATTTAACAATCCTGAAACTCTCCAGAAATTTAAAGTGGAAAAAGTTTTGCCCATCAAAATTTATATAAATGACTTCTTCTATATCTTCATAAATATTTCACATTTCAAGTAAAGAAGACAATATGCATATCTTTCTCACCTCATCACAGGCAAATAAATAAAAATCAATTAATGCATGCATGCATGCTATGTGAGAATGTCATGCGAAAGAAGAACAAATAAATGAAAGTTAAGTTCCTTTTCTTTTCTCTATTTTGATTGAAGTTACATTTGACATTCTTTGATTAAACTTGCTTTTGAAGTACATGTAGACTCATTGTCATGCATGCCGATATTCAACGTTATCTTGAACATATTGGTAATAAATAAATGAATGAATGAACTCTTGTTGAGCCCTGAAAATGTTTAAAATATATCACTCAAGAAAGGAACTTAGTTTCATAATAGATGGCATAGATATGTACTATACAGAGCCATGCATATACTCACTGAACAGGTTATTAGCATCATTATTCATGGGTACAGGCTGAGCATTGGGCATGTCTTTTTTGTCAGTCAGGCTGACCGGTACTCCAGATGAAATCTGAAAATAGACATTTATCAAAAATAGAAATATCTTACCTTGTTTCAAGATTACCCTAAAGAACATAGACAAACATCTTAATATCTTGATGGATTTCTGCATATGATAAATTTAAAGCACTATATATTTTCCCCGGGTAAGCTCAGTAGCTTATAACAAAAACTGTCACTTGCCACTGATGACAAGTTTAGTGAAACAGGGTCCTGGATACGCCCCTGCATGGCAATGAAGTGGTTTGACCGTCTGACTTACTCCATAGTGCTGGAGGGTATTGATGGGACACCATCCCATTGAAGCCGTCGTAGAGGTGTCAAAGTCACTCACAATCAGCTCCCCTTGACCGCCACTCTTCAAAACTGCAAGCAAAATAACAAGCATTAATTTTCAAGTGGTCATATCGATATGAAGCTACATAGAGTGGTAAAGTGTGACGTTATCAAAAACAATGTCAAAATATTGAAAATCAATTGAATATTTTAAGCATTGGCTGAGATATGACCATCTGAATAAATAGATGTCCTATAGGAACTCAGTCTTATTTGCTCTGGCTCGAATGGTTATGAACCGGAGCAAATAACACTGAGTTCCTATAGGAAATCTATTTATTCAGATGGTCATAACTCAGCCAATACTTAACATATTCAATTGGTTTTTGACATTTGGACATTATTTTTGATGCTCTTTCGGAATATAAAGAAAACATTGAGAAATTCTAAAAACAGATTTTTATGATGTCACAGCTTCGGTACTCTATATCAAGAACAAAACCAGTTTATTCATAAACTCTATTCTTGATTTCATTGGGACATGGTGACCTCATAGTTACATGTAACTCACTGGTATCCACCCAAAAGACATTGCCTGTGTCACACTACTCCTTTTGTTTTTAAGGTGAAGTTTAAGTGAAAGCTGACAAAATAATTCAAGATATCCTGAGAGTAATTTCATTTTTTGTAATAGCATGTACATCATATTATGACATAGCATCTCCAAATGTTTCCAAAGTGCTTTGGTAATTATAACCCTTGGTTTAGCTCTTGCATGTATATATTGATACTACGGTATATCATTGGGTGCTATTAAAGTATAAATGGTGCAAATAGATGTGTAGACTACTTTTCAAGATTGCATTCTAAGTTCTTAAAATGATTTGATTACTACATTTACTACACATTATTCAGTCTGTGCATTGTCCAAACTATCAGAATTTAAGAACAAATGCTAAATACTCTGAATGATTGGTTGTTGTAAATAACAATAATTGTTATAACAATAATTCACAATATGTTGTAACTAACTCTATTTATCAAATGACATTACTACAGCATGAGAAAACAAACTAGGAGCAAATGCTATCGATAAAGGCCATGAACAAATAATGAACACTGATATTTTTTTTAAAGTTTATCCATCCATCCAAAAAGTATTTGAAACACATGTAGTACTTTTTCCTTGCAGTTACAAATTGCTGAATATACGGCTATAAATGTTTGAGCCTCTTAAACAAAGTACATCAATACTTTTGCAATTTGACTTGATCGACTAGGATCTGATTTTGGAGTAACACATTTTCCATACACATCAGCCCAAGTTATTTCTAACTCACTCTCTCACCGGTCCACATAACTCATTATCTGGAGAAAGGGCACCAAAAAGTAAGTTCCTTACCAAGATCCACCTCTCTAGCACTGCGCTGATACTTGGTGTGTTTCTTTCGGTACATAGCATCCAAAATCTTCTCTTTCACCTGGGTGATGGTATCTACATTCAAGACCTTGACGGATTCCTGCCCCAACTCACTCTCTACTTCCAACGTCTACAGGGTAGGAAGAGAGAGAGAAAGGGAGGGAGAGAAAGAGAGGGAGAGAGAGAGAGAGAGAGAGGGGAAGAGGGGAAAGGGAGAGAGAAAGGGAGGAATAGATAACGGGAGACAGAGAGAGGAAAACAATTGGGAGAGTGGGAGGAAAGAGAAATGTGGGAAGAGATGGAAGGGAGGGAGGGAGGGAGGGAGAGGGAGAGATAAGAAGGGAGAAAAGAGTAAGGGGATAGGGAGAGGGGAAAGAAAAGCATTGGCGGGAGGAAGGAGGATGGGATGAAGAAAAAAAAGGAGACAGAGGGGGAGAGAAAGAGGGAGAAAAAAGGAGGGAAGGATGGAGAGAGGGAAGGAGAGAAATAAGGAGGCAATGTGAGATAGAGAGTGGGAGTGAAAGAGAAGGAGAGGGAGGGATAGGGAGAGAGAGAGAGAGAGAGAGAGAGAGAGAGAGAGGAGAGAGGGATGTGGAAGGGGGGGGGGGTAGAGATGAAGAGACATGTAAAGAAGTTTTAATTTTGCCCTTGCATTTTATCAGTTTATATATGAACAAGGTTTAAGAAAGGCATGGTAGCGTTTATCACAAACACAATGGATAATCCCCCAAAGCACTGTCATGAGAAGATGCAGAAGGCAATGAATATCAAAGGGGCCTTATCTTTTTACTTTCTATTTGACATTTATTGCTAAATGCCCCTCCCCCTAATATACGTGAGAGAAAATGTCCTAAAACAACAGCATAGATACTTGCCCCTGAATCATGGCATTAAAAAGTGAGAAATCAACAAGGAAATGGAAAATTTGAAGATTGGAGGATGAATTGCTCTAAAGCAGAACATCACAGAGACCGGGTACAGGGGTTGTTGAACACATAATTCGATGACAATTACTAACCTAATTCCTACTTTTAACACTGGAACAAACACTGTTTCTAACCTTTATCCTAAAATAAACCTGACCTAAAGCCCCATTGCTACCTTAATCCTCATTTTGTAATGAAATAAAGACTGGAGCATTTGTCGCCGGGGCAAATGTCAGGGCACGGGCACAGTGGATGAGGGTATCATCAGCAACATTATTTTAGTTTATGATTATGTCACATTAGTTCCATGCTTCGTACTATATATGATATGTTACAATTGAATGAATTCTGTATATAAACACTATTGTAAATAGCTGTTATTTTATGATATGAACAAATAAAGTCCCTCGAAAGAGGATAAATATAAAGAAATCATCAGCAACATGAACATTTACCACTTCTTCAAATTCTGGGCTCTCTGTGAGGAGGTTGTCAAAGCTGAGTGAGAAGTAAGACTGTCCTGTTGCAGCATCCACAGGTCCTTTCTCACATTGTATCTTGATAGCTTGGTAGAGCTTGTACAAGGGCTGACTGACAGATTCCTGGTAGCACAATTAAAATCAAAAGATTGTGTATTTAAAGAGAAATTTGAGTTCTGGTAGAGGTAAAAGAAAAATTGTGAGCTTTCTCATTCTGTTTACCTCAGCATGGAAGAGTATCACATTATAAATCTCACCTGAAAAGGACTGCTCTTCAAATGATCTCATCATTCAAAAGATCATGTTTTTTAAATTGAATTGATGGTTTTATTGAGAATAAAAAAACAACAATGCATCGCGGCTTAAACAGCCGAATTGGGCAATCTTTCACATATGTAAAATTCAATATATAAAAACATTCATATCAAATAACATCAAAATTAATGAACTAAACTTGAATGAGTAAATTGTTAAAATTAATATTTAACCTTCAAATTTTAATTTCATGTTTTTCCAATTTCCTTTTGCTACCAAAACTGTACACATAAAATTATAATTTTAAAATGAAATCTAAGCTTACCGAAACATGACCATTAAGCTATAACTCATTTAGGAAGTGCAGTAATGGGATATGCATAATATTCAGCCTTATAGTATAAACTACTGACATTGATTATCGATATGTTACTTTTATTTCACATGTACTAGCTTACCTTAATGAATTTGAACATGGCTAAAGCTATCCAGTTGTTCAGCAGTTTATCTTCCAAGGTTTCTGTCCTGGAATTAAAAAAACAAAACTTTTTTTAAAGAAGTTGTAGTAGTAATAACAGCCATTAGCAGCAGCAGCAGTCAGCAGCAATAGCAGTAATAGGATCAGTAATAGTAGTAAAAGTAGAACTAGTAGTAGTACTAGCCGTAGTAGGATTAGTACATGTAGTAGCAGTACTACTCGTTGTAGTAGTAGTAGTAGTAGTAGTAGTAGTAGTAGTAGTAGTAGTAGTAGTAGTAGTAGTAGTAGTAGAAGTAGTAGTAGTAGTAGTAGTAGTAGTAGTAGAAGTAGAAGAAGTAGTAGAAGTAGTAGAAGTAGTAGAAGTAGTAGAAGTAGTAGAAGTAGAAGTAGTAGAAGTAGAAGTAGTAGAAGTAGAAGTAGTAGAAGTAGTAGAAATAGTAGAAGTAGTAGAAGTAGTAGAAATAGTAGAAGTAGTAGTAGTAGTAGTAGTAGTAGTAGTAGTAGTAGTAGTAGATATTATTAGTAGTGTCAACTGTATTACTAGCAGCGGTTGAAGTTGATGTAATAGTGGCATTAGTGGTATTAGTGGTAGCAATAGTAATACATGTTCTACTAATGCTATCATCATTGTTTTCATAATCTTCACCATTCAACAATATATATATATTACCATCATCATTATCATCATCACCATCATTCATCACAATCATCAAAATCATTATCATCATCATCATGTAAATACTATTAGGTGAATACAGATTCCTTGTAATCTAAGGCTGATTTGATGAATGTACCTTTTGAATAGTTGTTTGAGCCTCTGTCTGTCAGCTGCTTCACCTATCGTTTCACTCATCAGGGTCGTCAGCACACTAAAAAAGAAGACGGAAAACAATTTTTTTTTTTTTTATTTACATGCAAGATAATTCAAATGAACTGTGTTCTATGACCTTCATCAGACTGAAGTAATCCTATTCGAGATTATGTACAATATTTTTTTTCTATTATTCTATTTTATTTCATTATCTATGACACAGCTGAAATCAAATTGATATATTATATTCCTGACTATTTACCATAACTTTGTTTCATACTTTTTATCACATTAAAAAAAGAAAAAAATATTTGTGCATTATATACTTAGATTTATTTACAAATACTTTACTTATCATTCTATTCTCTTTATCACTTTATCACACTGAATAAATCAGATTTTTACATTGTATACGGTATACAAATATACCCCCAAACATTATCAACGCTCATTTATATCGCTTTAATCCTTACAATTTTCTTGAATTTTCTCAGGAGATTTGCTGTAGAGTAAATCAATGTAGAGGATAAAATAATGTTTCTTTGGTTATAGACTTTGGAGAGACGAATACTGGATGCATGCTCATGAAAGGTATGTCATCATTTATTCAGTGGAAGTATTCTTTTCAAGAGGGCAAACAAAAAGTATTCATGAAGCACCTACATGACATCGATAGTGATTATTCTACAATGCCCCAAATGGGAGTTTTCCATGTTTAAAAATCTGTGGATATTTTTAGTCATTAAGAACTGGTCTATTGCTGCATTGAAGTATTTACTTACTCTGTGAAATATCTAAACTTCCCTTCCATGACCAGTACTACAGTGAGGAGTGATGCTATGTTGGCTCTGCAAACAAATATCAACAAAATAAAAGTTGCATAAATTAA
Organism: Strongylocentrotus droebachiensis; assembly: GCA_035222895.1. Taxonomy (NCBI): domain Eukaryota; kingdom Metazoa; phylum Echinodermata; class Echinoidea; order Camarodonta; family Strongylocentrotidae; genus Strongylocentrotus; species Strongylocentrotus droebachiensis. Next base: position 42,863 of record JAVYIG010010744.1, read on the forward strand.
AAGAAACAATTGTAAGATATAAACAATGAAATTTGAGGAGGGTCATTTTGCATCATTAATTTGAAAATATTAGCCCTAAAATCTGGGAAAAATATAGATATTTTGTCACCTTATTTATGATAATGTGAGAAGGAGATAAATAATCTACACCTTTACTTTAAACGTAGGACAAGATATGGGCAATAAAAACATAATTCAGTATTGACAGACTACATAAAAAAACATTAGTGGATAATTGGAAAATGGTGAACACAATGAAAGCCAGGTTTATGGCTTGTTAGAGTGTGTACACCTAGTTTATGTATTTGTTTGATTTTACAATATCATTATAAAATTTAGACATTGGATATAGTCTTGTATCCCAGCCAAAGCCAGTCAATATCAAAACAGTGGTGGTCTACAAAACATAAATGATGTCATAAAGCCTCACTTTTCCTTTGTAGAGATCTGTTTGCAGCTATCAAGAGTGTGTATGAAAACAATCAGGAAATCTTTGTTGCTGATGAGCTTCGAGAACTCAAGCATAGCACGCTGCTCCATGTCGCTTGGGATCTAGAATATCAATGCAGAAGAGAAATAAAGTCCATCTCTACATACACTCTTCATTCAAAAGTATCATTTTCCTTAATTCGAGGTAAAATGGATATATTTCATATGTAAATTCAAGTTCTAAAGCTTTTTCACCTAATGATGAGGTAAACTTAAGTGCTTTAATACAGCGGTGCAATTTATTTCATCTTTTTAAATGAATAAAAAGTTAGGAAGGGGGAGAAAGGTATCTGCATGCAACAACCGTCCGCATACCAGTACTCACTTTAAAATACAGAGATATGAAACCCATTACGCTTATTTGTTTTATTTTTGTCCCTGAAATCTGTTGCGACCTAAGGGAACAAGCCTTTAAAACTTGTTAAAGTATGTATGTAGATGCAACAGAAATCTGAAATTTGAGAAAAAAAAGAAATTCCCTTCGATTTAGTACCTGGTAGTTCAATTTCAATTGAAGAAGTGCCACAGCAATTACTAGCCTCAAATTTTCTTGTGAAAGTTATTCAAAGTGCAAGAATTTTGGGCTCTAGTGGATAAGTCACTGAAATGTGAAACACATTTTAAGGGGTTCTAATCCCTGCCAATTAAGGCAATAATGTCCATTGGTAATTGTGACCATCATTATCATTATTATAAAGATATCAATCACTTACCTCTGGTTCTGTGGTCACAGGTTTGACATCCAAACCAAAGAATAACATGCTCTTCATGTAGTCATGGTTACTGACAAAAGGCATACCCAGACCCCTTAGTTGTTCTTCAATGTCTGTCATCTCCTGGTCTATGAAGAAACCTAAGAACATACAACAGGACAAACAAATCAATATGATGATTTCTATGTCTACAGGTATATACATTTACATAATTTGATTTCTGTGAACGACATTGTATGTCATTTAATGTGTTTTTTCATTCGAAGATATTTTCCTTCTTTCTCAAAATATTCTTGAGCTTTTTCTTTGGGTCATTTTCACTTTCCAGATGGTTCAGTAACTCTATAGATCCAGCAAAAAATAAAGAAGAATAATCAATTCTTTTAAATTTTATATCATGAAAATGAATAGCAAATGTGCAACTTGTAAGTTTTTGAGGTAAAATACTTTTTAATTTTTTGTAGCTTCATCAATGATAAATAAAAATAAGTTGGACTAGGTACTACTACTAGATGCTCACTAAATGCGAGATTTGTATACACATTAAAGGGATCCGGTAACTTTGTCTCCTTGATTTAGCTCATGTTGCAATCATAATTATAAACCTTTAGGGCATACACCTGTACATGAATCCCATGACATTTACAAGCCGATCGCCTGTCTGATTATCAAGATATTTATGATTGGAAATTGAATTCAAATTTTGCGTTTTCATATTAAACACTACAGTCTATTGGGGAAAACGAGTATGCCACCGGTCACTCAAAGATTTTTACTTTTTTGAGGCACTTCTTGATCGTTTTGAAGCGCAAATTTTTAGGGCTTCAATATTACACCATATCACAGACACTGATAACAAGTAGGGCCGTGTATCTCAGATTTAACATTGTTAAACGATGCATTAAATTGAAAATATCCGACCAGGTTTACTGTCAGTAAACTGTGATGAAATGCACTACCTAATATGTCTTGAAATTGATTGCATACCTGTCATGACTTCTCTCCTTGAATGTTGCATGAGGTTCTCCATTTCCATTTCCGTATTCCTGATCTGGGCTTTGTAGTTCCTATGCCCGACGCACACAAACGCGAGGAAGATGACGATACTTAGGACCACGACCCCTCCCACAACACCTCCAACGACGGCAGGCCATATAGAACCACTGTCATATTGGGCTTGACCCACGACCTGTCTCAGATTATTCCCATGAAACACCTAATAAATGAGAAGAAAAAAAAAATAGACGACGTCACACTACAAAAAATGCAAGTCTTCTGTTCACTCTGATGCCCAGTTATAGGTTATGTGGTCCTTGTTTGGTTACCATTGTTTCCATTAATTCCATCGTTTCCAAATGTAGTATCTCTTTGTCTGGAAATCAAATAAATTAAATAAGCAATAAATGAATTGATTTTTTGAGGGAGGGATTCTCTCCATCTTCATGACATGAAATACTAAGTGCTCTGGCATATGCTCCAGCAACAATTCATCAAAAGTATTGGGTTAGGGATAGGATAAGATTTTTGGTTTCATTAAGGGCAAGTGTTGGAGTAAGGTAAAGTGTTGGGGCCAGGATAGACTTTGGGATTTCAATAGCCTAGGAAATGAATGCAAAGCAAAATGCTGCAGCTAGGAGCATGTATCGTGCACCCCAAACACTAACCACAATGTTGAGGGCAGTAGGATCAAGACCTGTATCATCTCCTCTGCATACTCCACCCTCTGGTTGTTCTATAGGAGACAAACAGGCCAATGAAGTCGTCGTCATCTCCGTCACGTCACACTCTCCTTTGCCCATGCAAACGGTCACAAAGTCCTCGGTACTCTCTAATGGTACCATGAGGTTCTCTCCCTGAAAAAGAGGTGGGGAGGGGGGGAAGCAAGGAAAAAAATAAGAGAAAATATGATATTAATGATAATCAATTGACATACCATTTAGATGTATATTTTTATCAATGATTAAAAAATTTATAGGTACTGTAATGTCAGTCACATAATACTTTTCTAATATTTTTCTAACAAAAGTTCTAACTATGATGAAACACAAACACAAACATTAAGCAGAGTCATTCTGAACTTATATAAATAGAGCGAAGTATAATAAAACAAGGAGTATAACAATGCAAAATAGATGTATGGAATAAGTGAAACCATACTTCAATATAATCATGATGACATGAAAATGCCTTGAGTATTTCAGTACTACATGTAGTTAATTATAGCTTGGACTTAGCCATGGTAATACAAGCAAATGCCTTGACATCATTGTCAGTGTTGTGAAACCTACAAGGAAACGTGCCTCAATGAAAAAGAGTAAAGTAAGAGTAAAAATAACTAGCATAATTTTCATTCCTTTAAAACTTAATTATGAATCATTTTAATTTCCTTCTAAATTTTGTGTTCATGTATATAAAGAACATGTTGTAAATTAGCATTGAGCAGGGAAGTAGTACAGTACTTTTTTTGAAACAGCAGATTAAAAATTGGGATTGTGGTTAATACTCACAGTCGGGTGGTTTATACAACATTATTTACGGTAATAAGATTATTTAATATCAGTACATACTTTAAGTGTCACTGTTTCTCCTGGACTCGAGATGACATAGGCGCTTGTCAATTCTTCATATACTGGATCAGGATGAACTGACAGGTCTTCAAATGTTGAAACTGTTAGACCATCCAAGAGGAAAACAGTTCCTACTGGAGTAGCCTGTCTACGTCGACGTGACGGGGCTGGTGTCATGTCTGATGTATTGTCCAGGTCGGGGGTCATGCAGTAAATTGTGTCACTTTTGTTGACCGAACATTCCTGTTGATACAATAAAACAAAAATCCCAATCAACAAGAAATATGACAAGAAGGTATTTCAAACATTGTAGTTTTAAAAGAAAATATAAATTTAATCTTATCAAATCATACACCCTCTGAGTCTGTAAAGCTGTACGTTTGCCTTGTTTTTCTCTGTCTTCCTGTTGTACCACTTAATTTATATCTAATTATCCATTTAGTTTAGGGATAAGCCTTTGATAGGCCTTTGCTTGTTCCCCACATTTTGATTCCTCTGTTCTGTTGTGTTATTTGTTGGAATTGACTTTGTATTGTAAAGGTTTGTTATTGTGATATTTATCAAATGTGCAAATAAAATGAATTGAATTGAATTGAATTGTATTGAATTGTATAATATATACTATGGGTCAAAATTATTAATTTCAAGATTCACATCTTCGACCCTGGTCCAAACTCTATACCTTGTCATAACACCAAACCCAGCAGGACGCATGTCGCAGGATTGACCTGATGGTGATTTTTTACTTTTACTCCGTCAACATTCTAACTTCACTATCTACTACAAGTGCACAGGGAGCACAGGTACGTACCCTAATCCTCCTGCAATTAAGTGATTGAAGTTTGAATACAATGTCTCAGAAATTCAATGTTTCTTTATAAGGAGGTACCAAAGTTGTGGATTCTCAGCAGTATATGCTTTCTTTTTAATTTTCAAAACAGACTAAAGCCGTGTTTAGTAGTGACCAGATATACTACAGCGTTGTTTAAAGGACCTTTGCTGCGTGCAGTTGCCTTTCATTTCAAAAGCAGCAGTTAATTTACTTCTTATCTGAATATTAACTGTAGGGCACTAGCTAAAGTACATTTACTGCATTTTATTTACTACATTATATTTAAAGCGCTTCAGTAACCACATTCACCTGTGCTAAACAAGTTATCCAATAAAGTCTACTACTACTACTACTACTACTACTACTACTACAAAACTACTACTATACTCAATAGAATTGGACATCAAAATACATTTATAGTGCCCACATTCAACTCTCCATTGCAATATCTCAAGCAAGTATATAAAATGTTGGCATTTCATAAAGCTCACATTGTATGAAGAAAAGCTCTGCCTAACATTAATACATCAGAAAAGCTAATTCAGGTATGCTACAGTGAATGGCAACCATGTGAAACAAGGTTCCTATAAGCGCATTCACTGAACTATGTGTTATGAGAAACAGAAATGTGAAGTGTACTGCACTTTAATACAACATCATAACAAATTCCTTTACAGTTTACCGGGTCATATTTGAATGAAGCTTATCTGTTAATTGTTCTTACCTGGTTAATGACCTCATCATCAAAGGTTAGTTGCAATGTTGCAGTCTGTACCTCAGAGAACCCTGACCCTGAAACAGTCAGCTCGATTCCACCCCTAAAGGTAGTATAGAAACAAATATCACTCAGTACAACTCATATAAACCCCTGTAGTCAATATCTAATTGACATCAATTTTTGTGATAAATGCATTCATAAGATCTATGCATATGTACTTACTTCTGTAAATATACAGAGTGTCCAGTAACATAAGGAGTCCAGTATTATGTCAAGTGAACAAACACCATGATATTGTATTTGTAATTGATATGAAGCAAGCAATTTCCCGTTTTAAATCTTTGGATTTTTAATTAATACTATTCCTTATTTACAAGGAAGACAATAAACAAATTAGTAATTTACAACATATTCCCACCATGACTAATCTTTTTGTTTATATAACCAAATCATCAGTATCTTCTTCAACAATTTTCTTTCATATTTTGGAGTCCAAGTACAATTCTCATCAGAAAAAAATAAATTGAAAAAGCACTTTCACCCTGCAAGTACTTATTTACACCTGAGTGGAGAGTGGCAAATGTGGATTAATGTCTTGCCAGAGGACGTTAGTGCCGGTCTCAAACCCTCGACCCTTGGATTGAGGGTCCAGTAAATGAACCACTATACCACGACAGCTCCACCATATCAAGTATCACACCTATAACAGATTCATGCACAACTGATTAGTAGAATGCAAAAGAATTTGACTAGGACAGCTAGAGACAGAAGAGAATGGAAATGTTATAAGGAGGGCTTTGTCCAACATCTGGATGAACTATAGCCTGATAGACAGATAGATGGAAAAGAATTCTCTCAAACTTACGACATGATGGATTCCTTGGGTGTGTAACCAGTAATGACAGGATCACCGACGTAACTATAGTTACCCGGAACCACTCTCTCTGCTCCATCGAAACTCACGGTTACTGTAGCATTGCCCACCACAGATGATGATCCGGTTGTGCATTGTATGAGCTCAGGAGTTACACTGAATGGAATATTACAACATAAAGATTGTCTAATACATGTACATATACAATCAGTTGTAAAATCTAGTTCCACTTTATAGCTACTAGTAATTGAATCCGGAAAAAAAGAAAAATCATACAATTTCATAAAAAAGGTGTAGCTAGTATTCTAAGTGATAATATAATATTACAGTAATTAAGGTCATCATGCATGTACAGATTATTATGACACTAATAAAACCCTCAAATTCAATAATCTGCATGTTGCACAGGTATCAAAGTGACCTTCCGATGTGCTACTCTGACATATGCTCTGGCAACAATTGCTCCGGAATTTATTTCATCAAATATGTACTGACAGGGTCAAAGGTTAGGGTTAATCATGTGTTTTTTTAGTGTTTGGTCCAGAATTAAAGTAAACCGTTCATTCAGTTTGAACTTTAGAATTAACTATTTGTACAAAATTAACCTTAGAGCAATTGTCACCAGAGCAAGTGTCATAATGAAGCTCTAAAGCATACAAGTTTTTGCACAAACAAGAAATAGCTAGCCTACCCATTCTCCAATATGTCGCATTCAGCCTCCCCTACCAAAACCCTGATGACTCTCCCTGTATCCAGCTTTTCCCCGGTGATATCCATCTCGGTTCCTCCAGCTTTTATCCCCGCTGGTGGTGAGAAACCAGTAACTTTAGGGTTCTGTAAAGTAGAAGGAGGCAAACATGACACAGATTCAAATAAATGGGCATATAAGTTTGAGAGCCTTTTGGCACTATAACAAGTATAACTCAAAAGAGTGTTTTCTCAGAATAAGTTAGTTAAGAGAGCAGTGCATAATAACAAATAAAAAAAATATTTTTCATAACAAACAGCCATGCTGTGGACTGCTATAAAATACTAGTAGGTAAAAGGACTTAGAAAGTATAGTTTCCAATTCACAACATAATTAACTGCAAGGAAAGTAAAGCAGTACATGTGTCAACTTCGAAAAAGGTAACATTTTCTAAGGTAGGTCAAATATTTATTTAGCCCTTTCAGGCAGACTAAGCCACCAATACTTTGATGATGAATGTTATCGTTGGACAATGAAAAACAAAAAATCTGAATCCAGCTGCCCTGATTTTAATGCTGTATGTGCAATACAAGAATGGAATATTATCATTATTACATTGTGTCACCACGCTCTGTCAAGTTAATACAAGGTAGTTTTATCGTTCTATTTTTCCCCTCAATGTGCCTTCCCCAAAACCCTACCACCAATGGATCGAAGCCTAGACTTTAAATATTCAACTGTGTCACTCCTACTGCACTACTGCATGTTATCTCATCACAGGATGTCATCATGGTATACCCTTCATAAATAGTTGGAGAGGATAACTTGACAGCTAGTGTGTCATTTAGAGTGTGGTAATTGTACAATGTAGATCATTGAGAGGATCGATGTATAGCCAGTTTTTTTTTCCAGTTGTTCTTTTATAGTGTTGGAATAAATAGACAGTATTACAAAGACTCTTTGTTGAGCATTACTTTCCTGCATCACAGGAATAACTAATTCAGGGGGGGGGGTATTACACAAAGATCCTAAGTTGAACTTATCTCTAAGTTGGACTTAACAGTTATGGAAGGCCGTTAGTATCTTTGAAGATATTTTGTAAAACTTATTTTAAAAAGCATAAAATGTTGATTCAAATCATTCATATTTTTTATTATCAAGGAGATTTCATATTCTTGATGTGGAATTTATGAAAAGTCTAAAATACTTGAATTTTTGTTTTTTAATATATTTTATTTTAAGGCTACAAATGGCTCTCATAATGTTTAAGTCCAACTTCGAGTTAAGTTCGACTTAGGATCTTTGTGAAACACCCCCCTGATCAACTGAGAATCAGGGTCAGACTATCGGTTAATGTACTCACCCGGTATGTGAAAGATTCATCTGACGAAGCAGTCCCAAAGACAAAGACAACCGTTACAATGCCTTCCAGAGTTTGATTATCCGAGCTTCCAGTAGAGCAATCGATACTGTTTGAAACATTAAATGAACAGGTAAAACATGATGATCATGAAACAATGATTAAATCAATACTGTACACCTCCAAACTGGATTACGAGCTACATGCATACTGTATGACAGGCAGCTATTTCTACCTTGATTCAATTTTGAATGTGATAAACTTTTGTTCCTGCAGTGCTATTGTTGATAATGATTTTAGCTGTCACCCTGTCGATGTAAAACTTTCCTGATTTCAACATCATTGTATAAACACAACTTTTGCTTTTATGTGTCGATGAATGCATTTTTTAGAAGTATCATAAAAAAGGCAGTCATGCATTCTTGCTGAAAATAATGCATGGAGAAAAAATGGTTAAAAATGCTCTATCCTTTTTAAGAAAACCATGGTTCCTGAAGGAAATGTGTCTGCAGTACACAATATTCATAAATGCAATTTAGATCTGTTTCTAGATAATGATGTGATGCATCAAAGGCCATATTTTTCTCTCCAACATCCCAAGTAGGTTTTTTTAAACTTTTACAAGACCGGCTGTAAAAAATGTTCCGATTACAAACAAAGATTCTGTTGATATAGCTCAAATAGTGCCAAATTTTCTTTGTCAATGTTATGTATCGACCAAAAATCTATCGACAACGGGCCCAAGTGAACCTAAAGTAAATTGGAATGAAGGTGAACAGGTTGAACTGACCTGATTCCTGGATTCAAGCTGCCATCTATAATCAAACATTGGACTCCTGCTACTGTAATGTTAACAGTCTCATTCTTCTCTGCAGGCAGGTTTGTACCGCTGATAGTCAGAGTAGTGTTACCCTCCACTGGCCCAGCAACAGGGAAGAGCTATTTAAAGTTAAAATTCACATATATATAATAATGTTAGAAATTGACTAGATAAGAGAAGTATTGGAACTCACTCCCTCCTCACCTCCGAAATGAGAACTCCTACTCACAGTTCAAGTCTCTGTTAAAAAGGTTTCTGTTCTCAACATATTAGTTTATTTAATTATGTCTTACATTGTACTACCCTTAAATATCTTTTTGATTACTGTAATATGCTCTGTATTGTATTATTATATTATTGCAAATTATGTCCTGAAGTATGTTAAACTTCTTGCATTACTTGATGGTCGTATGCCCACAATTATACAATTTCCACACAACTGCACCAGGAGTGTCATTTTTGACAGACATGGCGCATTATAAATGGTCACTATTATATTATTATTATTATGCATAGCTTTAAATTCATTGTTCCTCCTTACTGCGTTCATTTTTTTAGCATTAACTGCAGAGGTTGCAAAACTGTCTCTGCTGGGAATCGAATCCGGGTCTTACCAAATGCCTTAACCACTAGACCATGGACAGCCCTTCAAAAACCTAAGCTGTTTGTTTTCTTGAAGGGAGTGATAATAGTTTTTTTTAGAATGGTTGCTCATTACCATTTACCATTTGCTTATGTTTTGTAACTTTTAAACTTTGAATTGTGGGCAGAATATGGGTGATGCCTCCTCTAGTTGTGATGATCTCAATAATTTTAGGCTGGTATTGTGGTATGAATTAAGTTCTTATGCACAAAGTTAACATGATCTTTCATTTATTTTTGTTAAATACATGAGAAATCAATTCGACTTATTTCTTCACAATGACAATGCCCCCCCCCCCTTGATAAACAAAGCTAATATTCACGAGTGATTTCAGTGCACATATTTCCATCAGAGTGCTGATCGATACTCACTGTAGTAATTTGGGGGGCTGAGCAGCTTTCTGATTGTCCTCTTCCAAAAAAGTCACCACTGCATTGTTCGTCAATCAGACAGGACAAGGGTCCTGCACACCATCCACATCCGAGCTCCACTCTGATCGACGTTGTCACACAACTTCGGCAGTTCACTCCACTTACAGAGCAATCGTACAGAGTTACTGCAACAGATAAAGAAGATTTAGGCAGCTTTAACAAAATGTAAGGTGCCATGAAAAGATGCATCCGGAATGTAATTCAAAACATCGTGAAAATCATAATTTTGCCACAGGAAACGGGGCTTTTTAAAGCCTGTCTGCACTAGTTTGACCAGGAAGGATTAGACCTCCCTGCATGGTAGCTGACAGGCGGTTATCTCATCAAATCAGCTCTCAATTAACATAAGACAAAGGGAATCATGGGGAACCAACGGATACTGCTTAGGCATTGTTTGCCAAGTAGCTACAAGTAGCGCAGTCCCGTATCAAATACATGTTGTACCTTGATTAGGCTCAAATATTGTTTACACTTTCAAATTATACAAACTTTTATTCACCAACATCGTTATTAACTGTCACTCCTTTTGTATTCCGGAGGTATCTTAACATATCACTACATTTCTCCATTAAAAACAAGTACCCAACTCATAGATCTGCATAATTATACCTCCCATTAAGCTTCTGTCAATTCCCTACTCTTATCCGTGGCAGACTAAAGTATATCAATGGTTATTATAAAGGAAGACCTTGCATCTTTAATTTCAGTTCATCGTAGAACAAGAACAGCCAAGAAGCTGAGTCAGCAAACAGTAGATGACAGGTTTAAATCCCAATTGTTCAATTATTCCGACTTGTGATTTTCTTTACATTTCAAGCCTATGTCAAGCATATAAGATAACCACAGAGAAGGAATGAACTAATTCTATACATTCCTTTTTGGGACAACATAAACAAAACTATATCTACAGTTTATGTTTAGATGTATCAGAAAAGGGGCATTACAAGGGAAAGAAATATGAATAGAATCATGAAGTATAAAAAAAACTATTATTACATGTATGAAAGCAGAATATTGCACACTTTAGAGTTCACACAACCCAACAATTTTATATAAACAGAACAAAATAATATGGCAGTCTCAGCTAGAATAATCTCTTGGCTTAATTGTTTGATAAGCTTCAAATTTGCCATATTAAAGGTTTATGAAGTCATATACATATAAATTTCATATAAGTAATACCTGTGTTTTCTTGATTATCAAGGAAAAATTCAGCCATGTACTCCACGCGAATGCTGACTTGTACTTCTAGACCATCAGATGCATCATAATCATACTGAAAGATTAAAAGAAGAAAAAATAAAAAGAAGAAGGATAAAAAGAAGAAGAAGCAGGAGAAGGAAGAGGGGCAAAAGAGGAAGGAGGAGAATGAGAAGCCAAGAAAAGAGGAAAAAGAAAGAGCAGAAGAAAAAGAAGACCAAGGAAAAGAAGCAGACCAAGAAGAAGGAGAAGAAGAAGATGATGCCAAGAAGAAGCCAAGAAGAAGCCAAAAAGAGAGGGAAAAGAAGGAGCAGAAGAAGCAGATTAAGAAGAAGAAGAAGATGAAGGAGAAGAAGAAGAAGAAGAAGATGGTGAAGAAGATTGGAAACATATTAAGGCTGCCTACAAACATTCCAAGCACCTCACATGTCAACATAAAATATTATGTGGTATCATGGTTGGCTGAATTGACAGGGAATCGCTATTACTACAACTCTAGCAATGATCACACTCTCTGTGAACATTATGTACATGTATGCCTTAAAAAGTGATAATAAAGGATAATGTTATACAAAACTTCTATTATATCTACAAAATGAAATACCATGAACCTATCTACTGCATTTTAATTTAATCATATAAACAGTGTAAAATGTACTGCATACATGTACATGTATTTAAAAAAACACAACTTGGAAAAATAAACAAATTATACAATTAAATGAGATTAGATATAACATTTAACAACTGTGCTTTTAAAAGCAACCTGTAACCTGATTCCAGGATCGGTCTTTTAAAATGATTGGTTTAATTTGACATGAAGCAAGATTGACATTACAAGGAATTGCATCAATCCTAATATCTACTTTAATAATATTGGTGTTATTTGAGTTGAGTAAATACAAGCTATTAGCTTCTCCTTGCCAGTACAGTTCAAATTCAAAGTTGAAATAATCTTACTTACCACCGTTTCTTCGCATTCAACGGATGTATCATTGTAATTACTAACACCGACTTCCCTGAATGTCGTTCCATCTTTGCTCAGGATACATTTGTAATCCACCTACAAGGAATGTCGTAAAAGATTTGTTTTTAATGTACTGCAAATGTAAATACTAAAAAGTATATCTCATTAATAATCCTTCTTGATCTTTATATCAATTTTGCAGAAAAAATACAAAAGATCATGCATTTCTTTGGGAAGAAACATGGCATTAAGCTGCTGCTAAAGTTTCACTTTCAATGAGATATTTAAAATATAGAAAATACAACAAGAAAAACAAATATGAAGTATTACTACACCAATTTTGCCACAATGCAGATGCTAATTTTTTTTTTTCCTTCCATTTAACTGTTTCTTAAAGATTCTTTGTTGACTGGAAATTACATTCAATTCAAAAGAAAACAACTAGCCCTATTTTTTTGCTTCAGAAGAAACAACGTTTCATGTTTCAGTTAAGAAGAAGAAAGAAAACATCAAATGTCAAAAGCCAATAAATATGTCATGCAAACATTTATGTATAATCTGTAATACACATCGTAGAAGTTTTCATCTAGGATTTATTTTTATGGGTACTTTGCTAAGAATCTTATTTCTTGTTTCAAAAGAGAACCATGGGAAAATGTCAAAACGGATAAAACACTTCAATATGATTACAAGTCAAGCTGGATATTTTGAAACATAAAACTCTAGCCATCATTTATTACCTATACTGCCATGCATCACTCATATTTGACCACCCTCATAATTCAAACTAATAAAATACAAATTAAGAAGAATGATTAGATAATGCCACTTTAATCAACAACATCTCTGATGTCCCTCGCATAGGATGTAAAATGGGAGGCATTATTTGGTGTTAAGTCACCACCATTACACATTGCACTCTTAAGAGTAGCAGGAATCTCAGGTGTAGTGTAGTGGTACACCCACGCATCCCAATCAGTTATATCAGGAGCAGAGACGAGAGGGTTTTTCAGAAATTCAGTTCACCTTCCCCCTCCCAGATCCAGGTGCAACCAAATTAATAATGATAATAATAACAAAAGATCTTCACCTGAGGCCCAGATGGGATGTTACTGCCTGTGAGGAATATAGCACGATTCAGGCCTACAGGTATCAAGATTTCTGTCAACACGTCATCTAGCCGGGGACATGACGAGGGGTCCTATAAACAAGCATAGTAATAAAGACTCTTAAGTGATGCAAGTACAGTATAAGGCCAAATTAAAAAAAAAAAACATGTTTAGCGTCCTGCCTTTTTGAAAAATAGGATGGAAGAGGCCCTTTTTTTTTTCTCTCTTCAAAATGGCCGCTCAAAATGGCCGCTCAGTACATGATTTTTCCTGACAGTCAGGCTATTTTTTAAGATGGCCGCCGGTATTTAAAAACAAATATCAGAAATAGATCATTTTAGCAGTATGTTTTTCATGCTTTAATTTAAATTTTAAAAAACATAACGACAACAATAGGAGGCGGCCCCCAAAAAGGAAGCGAGCGGGAACGCTAAACATGTATATATTTTTGTAATGGCCTAATGAAGTTTGATATTTTAGTTGTAAATGGAAGAAGAATATCAATACTAACTGGTACAACAATGAAGACCTATATATAAAAAATCTCTGGCATAATATTTTTTTCTTCTTATTCTTCTCCACCTTATTTTTATTTAAAGGAGATGATTGTGTTCAATGTGACAGTATGCTGGTATGAAATAATCTGCTCTTGGTGATTTATTCTTTGCTTTTTCATGGTATATGGAGAAAAAAAGCTAAAAGTCACAATAACATGAATAACAGATTTGCTCTTAAGCAAAACTATTCATAGAAGTACTCCCTTGGTAAATATTCATTTACAAAAATATAATTCTATTCACCAATGAAATACTGAGCCTTAAAATTCAGGCTGGAGACTGGAAAATGTGTGTTTTGCCAAGATAAAATCATGTGTAATGGGGTAATTAAATAGAGTAATGACCATACCTTTAAAAAAATACAAATATACATGTATATACTAAAAAGTCACATTGATTTTCTATTCTGATATCTATGACATTATAAAAAGTCAACTTTACACCGGTTGCTCATTAGAATGAGAAATACAAATATTTAATTTAGTTGTCATTCTTAAGTATACAGTAATTGAAATTCAAAGAGTGTTAAAGTCCACAATCACCAAAATTACTAATAGAGATACATTAAAAAATAAAATACTAAAAGCTTATCAGTAGTTTTATCAGACAATTTTTTTTACACAATTCTGGTTATCTTAACAAACCAGGTGTGCTTTCCTGTATAGATAGACCACCAGTCTGTAAAGTTTAATTTCCCTGGAAAACCATTTCTCATTGAAAACTTGTATGTAGGCTGTAGTACTAAAGATATCTGTACAAAAAGACTGCCTGCCTTTGAAGACCACATTTCTTATCTTCCTTGAGCGGTATTTATACAGTGTGTCCCAGAAAAAAAGAAGAAAAATAAAGTCAAGTCTTTCGTCTTCTTTATGCATGGATTATCGTCAATGAAACAGAGTTAAGTCTTTTATCAACTCCGTTCGCTGCTACGGCAGGCAGCCAGTGAAAATGAATTTGTTTAATCAAATTATGGAAATGCAAGCATTACTTTAAACAAACAGAACTTTGTTATTCCTGGCTCATTTTTCCTGATTGAGGTGTCTTTCTAGAAATGTCATTTTCTATTTGAAATTCAGATACCGCCCTGAAAATGATTTTTGGTACCCTCTCTTCAAATTGTTTTTAATCAATCATGCGTGAAATATGTATCATATGAGTTGCATCAACTGAAAGAATGGGATCTAAGTTTTACAAATATGTGTCATTCATTAATTATAATTGTGATTAAGTTATGATAAAACATTGATAATTCTCGGTTTTGTTTTTTCTGGGACACACTGTATACATGTTTCACTTACATTAACAATGATGTCATCAGGAGCGGTACAGCTACTTGACCCATCCAAGGTACATCCGTCTCCAAAGACACACCAGTCACAACCAAAATCACTCATTACACATTCTGAACAACTAATGGGCAAGAAAATAGAATGAAAATGGGACAAAGGGTTAGTGTGAAAGGACAAATCCATGGAAATTGCTCACTTGCCAAAATCATGAAAAGAGCGATATCTCCAGAAATATTTCAGCCAACACAACAAATTCAGCAGGAGACAATATAATTCAATAAGCACTTTAATCTGAGTGGCGTATTGATAGGACTGAAGTATATTTAGGCATGATTTTCTTTAAAACACACTTTGGGAGAAAAATGTGGCAAGAATTTGGTCAAAACATCAAAGTCTTTGGGTTTCCATATTTCATATTTCCCCCGCATAAATTGTGATGAAGGGAACATATATTACCGATAAGTACTTTTCATGGCCCATTGAACAAATGAAAGCAAAGCTATAGGGGTTTATAAAAAGTGGACAAAAGTTTCATGCTGCACAATAATTGAATAACAGATGACATAATTTGTGAAATTTACCATGAAAATTGCCTTTGTTGACAAATCGTGAAGTTTCAAGTCATGAAGGTTAGTAGTTTTACGGCAGAAACTAAGTACATACATTACAGAACCGACAAGATGAATCATTTTGAAATCGCCATTAAAAAAAATTATTATCAAAATCAAATTATGGAGCCAGTTTTGGTGGAACTCTCAGTGAACTTAAATGGAAAAAAAAGAGTAATATCATGAAAAACAAAGCTTTTTTTAATAAATACTTTATTAACTAATTATCTACAGGAACTGGGTGATTCCTGTATTAAACCTTTGTGAAAATGAGATAGTGACTAAAAATAAGAGGTCGGTTCCTCTTTAAAGACTGAAAAATGTATGCACTACATGTAAATTATGATTTAAAATTGTTTGTATTAATAGAAGTACCTTCATCGCATTGCAATGGAAAACATGAATTTATGATAACATACATTCTTGGCATGACATTGTCTTACCTGTTTATTTCAGAGCACGCAAAGAAGTCAAAATCTTCCACCACAATGATATTATCTGTTAGACTAGAATATATACCAAGCTTCATGGTAACAGAATCTACAGAAACAAAAAACAAATATGATAAAAATATGAACATCACCGAAACCAAAATCTATGAATTTCCCATCACGTCATTCTTTGGGTACATTCTCGTAATCTTCTTTAATACTTCTGGAATTTCATGGGTGTTTATATAATCAAAGGACAAAGAGATCTAATTTCTTAGTGATTAAAGATAAAGGGCATTGGTTAAAGTTAAAGGAGGATATTTTGTCAACATGTGTAATATATTTTGACATGAAATATTCTTTACACTGAATATAGCATACATAGATTCCATGAAAAATGTGTTATTTAAAGCTAAAAACCAGTTATGGTCATGCGATTGCATTGTGAAAGAAACATTGTGAAATCGATCAGAAAAGGTTGATCATCTAGCATAGATGTACTGCAAGGTTCTGGAATCATCAAAATGATAAGAAATTTGGCCAAGTCTTCATAAAGTTAGAATCACTGTACACAAAAAGATGTATATGGGACTACACACACGTGCGCGACACGTGCATTTGTATCTCTCAACAGGCGAGAGATACACTAATTTACCAAATATATCAATTAGTAGGCGGTTTCCCGTCAACATTTTTATCATCATGTATTATTCAAAACATATTCTTTCACATGATTGGTAATAAGAGCTTGCATTTCATTTTTTGAAATTGGGGCGTTTCCAATACTGGTCTTTACCTTTAAATACTCTATCACATACACAACTTACAATGAACTTCCTGGTTAGAAAATTCTGGAGTTAAAAAAAAAAATCTGAATCCCCCATAAAACAATCTATACAAGTACTTTGTCAGCAAGACTCTGCATTTTCAATGACCAACTAAGGAAATAACGTAACTTTTTTTGTGAAATTTAACAAAAATGTATAAATTTGTTGAGAATACAATATAATGTACATCATTTCACATGTAAAAGACCTGACTGTTGCAAACTGAACTGTAAACATGAAGTGTTATTTGCACACATTCAAAAGTTATCAGTGAAGATAAAAAGCATTCATAGCCGATGAACCATGATCAAGTTACGTGTAGTGCCCTCACACAATACAATCTTATTGATCCTGTTCTGTAGAATTCCAAGATGGGTTATAGACTGTGGTTGGCCTTTGATTTTGAAAACTTGTCTCACTCTCAAATAATAGTGTATAATTTGGTGCTATTGTACAGCCCGTTTGGATGTGTGGGCGTGAACCTAAAAATAAAATAAAAAAGGTATACATGTATTGACTTGCACTTGTGGGTAAAAGTGCCCTATGTTTACTCTGTGATCTTTGTATTGTAATTGTGATGCACACTACACATTAGTCATTTTATCTTGCCTCTATGGCCTTTAGAGTTGAAATGTTGCATCACGTCTTAACAGGAGCTTAAAAGTAGTGTATTTCTTTTGAAGCCAACATCAAATTCTGTAGAATTTTGCAGGAAATATGAATATGTCACATATGTCCTATCTGTTTACATTCTATACTTCACTGTCAGACACTATTTAGTGACTGATTGACTTCTTTTTTTCTTTAGTAATAACATACCGTACCTAAATTGAGCTGTAAAGGGTACATGAGCATTTCTTCTTATAATGTCCAAAATTAAGCTGACTGAATCTTTGCGCAGCATAAAACCTATTATATACCTCACTTAAGTAATCCAGCCATCTGATTGGTCGAAATTGCATTCATAAACTTCAACTGTTCCTGTAAAATTCTCGGTAACCATGCTTAAAACATTTCAATATTTTTAATAACCATGGTTATTAAAAATAGTTGGTCAGCCTCCATGGTTACCCCATAGGTTTACATGTTAAAAAATGGTTTGAGCGATGGAGGGTACCGTATGTGTGCGAAGGATTGGTCGGTAATTTCAATACAATTGAATCTCGATCGATCTTACCGACAATTTTATCTTGCATTGTTGACATGAAGACGAAAATAAACTTCCCAAAACAAAAAAACAACATCTGCCGATAGATCTTGATCTAAGTTCGTGCCAATATGCATTGCAAAAGTAAAAGAAGAGTCCGTATATGGAGCTTTTGCGAAGCATTCATCACATGCGAAGCCGGTTTCAATCCATCTAATGTATATATTGTACACAACTGCCAAGCATGTGAACAGTGCGCGATGGCCGAGAGGTCTGAGGCGCTGACTTTAGATACATCACCTTTTGTACGCAAGAGTTCGAATCTCATCTTCGACAAAAAAAAAAAGGATTTTTTATTTTTTATTTTTTAGTCTATTTTTTTTCGGCATATAAAAGTATTAATGACTGCTTTAATATTCGAGAAATAGTTGTTTTTATACGCTCTCGGGAAGGTTACAATTGGGCTATTCCCCTCGGCACGCCTCGGGTAATAGCACAATTCTAACCTTCCCTTGAGCGTATAAAAACAACTATTTCTCTCAAAGCAGTCATTAATACTATACTACCACACAGTACAATGGTCTGAAAATCTGACTATTTTCTACGCATAATTTTCAAAACCTGTTGGGAAATTCCTAACGCAGAGCTACCAAGTGTCACGCATTAGGCGAGACTTCACGCATTTGGAGGGTCTGAAAACGGCTCTCACGCACGGCGCGCGCTAGATTAAAAAAAAACGCCATACCTATACATGTGTTATACCCTCGCACGCGCGCTTGCGCGCCGAAAAATGAAAATGTCACGCATTGCCGATCTTTTACCTTGGCGTCTCTGCTAACGGTCCATATAATTCCACATAAAGGCAGTTACCGGTTCTAATCTTTTCAGGGGATCAAATTTTTGGTTGGTATTAACTGTTGCTTACCATATAGGAATCACACAAGTTTATATTTTCAGCCCACAAAAAGACACACCCCCTTTAAGAGTTGAACATTAATCTGAAACCTTGCACAAAAAATCTACTGTATTTTTCATCACATACCATGCATGCTGTATTTTGACCCCAATCAAACCTATATAATATTATTTTTATAAATAGATTAGACACATTATAGATGTGCTACAATGAAGCCAGATTGTAATTATTATCATCGTTGTTATTGGGCGTGGAGAATGTAAAGAGAGATCATATTTCGTATTCAGTATCACCACACCAAACATGAGTAATATACCAAACACGGAACCATAATTTGTAAGAGGAAATGATGGCCCATTATTATGATGGAAGCATTCCAGTACACTATTGTCACAACCCACTGCACAAACACCACTGCAAACTTTAGCAAACACTAGCTACCAGACAAACCAGTGGAAGAACTCAAAGGCCTGTATTACACATTACACAAACTTAAATGCTAAAGTGTGATTCATAACAAGGAAAGGTAACATGAATGCCATCTCCACAAAGGCCTTCATTTTCCCCTAATACTATATGACAGAATATTTTGAATAACAAACGGAAACAATGAGTGTATATGAAAACTGTTTTCTAAATTTCGCATTCTTTGCTGGGGTATTTCCTCTAAGGCCATGTAAAATTGATTACATGTTGATCGTCCAGATTTTTTGAAAAAGAGGAGGAGGGTGTACCATGTTATTTGATATTTGATATTTTTCCCAACGTTGCTGTAGTGAGTTTGATTTGCCCTAAAATATCAATTTTGGCTTTCTTCAACAGGTTTCTTTTTGTCTATTTTTAAATATTAGTCTTAGTATGTTTGTACAAGAATATTTGAACAGCGTATTTGAAGAAAAGGTGGAAAAGATGCATATGGTAAGTATTCTGTGTTGTTTTCTGAATAAGAAGAAAATTTATCAAATATCAAATATAAGGAGGCGGGCGGAAAAAAGGAAGCGGGCGGGGACGATCAACATGAAATCAATTTTACATGGCCTAACCTATTGAAGGTGAAACAAACTTTCTTTAATGTACATATATACATGTAATATACATCCCCTTCAGTTTGACACATTTTATAAGGTCTAGTGTTCAACAGCTGAAATAATAGTGCAAAACTACTTCAGAAATTTGCGTAAGTGGCAATCTACTTAATCAGGAGGGAAGTGAAACTTAAATTCATGGGACAAGTATCCATTTCAAATATCATGGCCGTGTTTGTTAACATTCAATTGGTATCACAGTGCATGAAAATATATTTCACTGTTGAAATAGTAAAAAACATAACACATCAACTAGTAATAAATATGAAAGTGACTGCAGAAAACAAACACTTAAATTGTTGTAACAATAGGTTTCAAAAGATTAATAATAATAATGATACTGAATAATAATAATAATAATTGAACGTTTTTGTAAAGCTCATAATACATACATGTAGGCATTGTTGCATGTCTCTATGTGCTTTACCAAACAGAATACAAAAGGAGTTGAAAGCGGCTTTTCTTTCGAGGGCACAACGCACTGGATTTTAAAATATTTAATTTGTCATGCAGACTCCTGAAAGATATAGCTTGTGGGATATACCTTTGAATCCTCCTCAGTCAAGGCCATTCAATATTGTATGAATAATCCCAAATTCTCATTTCATCTATCGGATGTCACAGATAGGCCAAAATCCAACTAATCATGGGTAGACATCAAATCTATGCTGATGCACAGGTATTTTTCCAATTTGTTTGTACTTGGGTAAGTGTAAGTGTGGGAATAGTATTCTCATGCTTCAAAGATTAAAAAAAAACCATGGCAAAGCAGTTCTTAAAGGGATATATTGGGTATCTTTGTCTCAGATTCTAAACAAAAATCTTGGATTTAGCTCATGCTGCCATCATAGTTATAAACCTTTAAGTCAGTCAGGAATCCCATGAATTTCACAAGCTGATTGCTTGTCTGGTTATCAAGATAGTTATGATTGGAATTAGAAATTTCAAAAAACTGTTTTCCCAATGGTATTTATAACACTACAGTGCGTCCAAGAAAAAACGAAACTAAGAATTATCAATATTTTATCATTTATAACTTAATCACAATTATAATTAATAAATGACACACATTTGTAAAGCTTAGATCCTCCTCTTTCATTTGATGCAACTCATATGATGCATATTTCACGCATGAGTGATTCAAAGCAATTTGAAAAGAGGGTACCAAAAAGTCATTTGGCGTGCGGTATTTGAATGTCAAAGAGAAAATCACATTTCTAGAAGGTTCATTTTTTGCCCTTTCATATGACACCTCAATCATGAAAAATGAGCCAGGAATAACAGCATTTGCATCATTTTATTAAACAAATTTGTTTTCACTGGCAGCATCCAGTTTTCGTCTTGTTTGTGCATGGCTGACTGTCAACAAAACGGAGTTAAGTCATTTGTCAACTCTGTTTGTTGATATGGCAGGCAGCCAGTGAAAATGAATTTGTGCGTGAAATATGCATCATATGAGTTACATCAAATGAAAGAGGAAGATCTAAGCTTTACAAATATGTGTCATTTATAATTGTGATTAAGTTATGATAAAACAAATGATAATTCTCGGTTTCGTTTTTTCTAGGATGCACTGTACAGCCTATTAGGGAAAATGAGTATGGTAAAACCTGTCACTTTAAGATTTTTACTTTTTTGAGGCACTTCATGATAATTTGAAACACAATTTTTTTAGGGCTTCAATATTACACCATACTGCAGACATTGATAACACGTAGAGCCATGCATCTCAGATTTGTAAAACTGGAAACATTGTTAAACAATGCCTTTAATAAAGGCCCGAGACTTCCCACTTCCGGCTTTGTGATGTTGAGTATTTCTTATGATACATCATGGATTTGAGCCTACCCGTTACCTCCGATGGTTGGCACAGCATATCACGAATGCCAAGAATTGCAGACAAATTTGAGTAAAAAGGATTGCACTTACTTTCACCTACTGGTATGACTGGCCTATCACCTATTGCAGGTGTCATGCAAGTAAAGTCCACTCCATTGATAGTCGTTTCGGTAACAACTTCATCAAACCGACAGGTGTATTCAGTTCCAGATTGATTGGATGGTAGCTGAGATACACTGAATGAAACCTGAAAATACAAATACAAGGCACATCAACTTGGTTTCGAACCCAGGATCTCCAAGTTACGAGAAAATTCAGCGTGTTTCTATTCGTTATACTGAAATTATCCCGTTAATTTGTTTTCCAGAAAAATAGCATATAATACCAGAGAATAGGTAGTTTCTATCTACACATATTATCCGGATAAATACACTGCTCCGATTTAGCAGGTTAAAAGGCTGTAAATAAAATATCATTGAACTTTGGCTAAGTCAACCGCAAAGTATTGTGGGACGGCTAGGTCAACCTGGGATTTTAGTGTGAGGGTAACATATTCTGATCACGTGATCACTCCGATTTCCGATTTCTTTCCGTTATGTGCACTCGATAGGAACGGCATAAGTTTCTACTTACGTTATCCGGTTAGCTTCCCCTGAACCATCACAGCTCTCAAGGCAATTATCCGGATAATACAGAGAAGTTCAGTTTCTATAAGGCAAAATTTATCCCTTATCGGCCATTAACCGGATAATGGCCTCTAATAGAAACACACTAATTGATCTACTAAAAAGCAACTAAGTTTTTATGATTCTAAGAATATCTTTCATCAACCACTATTTCTTAGATTACATTTTAGCTCATATTTCATGAATCATTTCATAGCTAACAAGTTTACAGGTGTATAAATTTTCAATTGCAATTTTATGAGACAATTTTTCAAGCACACTTCCCCTTTTGCATTGTTCATCTTCCTACGAACAATGTTCCTTAATAAATATCTTTGTAATTTACACACGTATGAAAACGTCTTAAATATGAAGAAAAAAGGCAAACTTTCCCTCTCAAAGTAATTTAATGTTAATTATGCCCATGAACTCATATAGGTGAACAATAAAAGTATCATATTCTAGGATGATTAGCTAGCCCTGTGCAGCTAAGGAGTGCACAAACATTACTGTGGAACGTCCTTAAACAAAGTTCTATAGAATTGAGCCCAGCTAAACTATGCTGGCTTCATTTGCATGCAGTGGAGGAGACGACATAGTCTTAACTCTCAGACCCTCAGACTCTCTGGTACGTGTTTCAATTGACAAGGATTTGTGCCTTCAAATGAGTAAATGCAGGTGGGGGGGGGGGGGGGGGGGGAGACACTTACCGATCGGGAAGCGCTCTTTATATCCTGGGAAGGGGGATCCAAGTTGTTAATGGCAATGCAGTCTTGGTTATACTGAAGCCAGTTTAAAGGGTCAGTATCAGAATCTGAACATTCGTTGGATCTACTACATCTGTATTGCAAAAAATAAAATGGGATACCTAATGAATTTGGGCAAATAAGTCCAAACTAGTTTGTCCCATATATCGTCCCTATTTTCATGAAGTGACGGTAGTGAATGAAAATCACATACAATTTGCGTGCAGATTTTCCTCAACTACCGTCACTTTCGTGAAAATAGGAACG
>JAVYIG010010745.1:0-66643 GCA_035222895.1 Strongylocentrotus droebachiensis
AGTCATACCTTTTTATGCGTATGTTGGAAAATAATTGGAAATTCCCAAATTACAGTCGGGCAAAAAATACGCTTATTTAGAAGCCTTTATGTCATGGTCTGCAAAGTGGTTGGGCTTGACCCCCGCCCCCCTCACTTTTTGAAAAAGTATGTTAAAGAGAAAAAGAAAGAAAGACGGAGAGAAATAAAAGTGACCTGCCAATGTTACAATAAGGTTAAAAAATACTCATCTGACCGTAATAAAATGCCTAAAACCCCAGAGCTTACGGGGGCTCCGCCCCCGGACCCCACCTAGGACCCTAAGGCGACCCCTGGATTCTCATCTGACCGTAATTAAATACCTAAAATCCCTGAGCTTCCAGGGGCAGAGCTCCTGGACCCCACCAAGGGCTCTAAGGCGGGCCCCTGGATTCTCATCTTACCGTAATTAAATACATAAAACCCCTGAGCTTCCGGGGGCTCTGCCACCTGGACCCCACCAAGGGCCCTAAGGCGGCCCCTGGATGCTCATCTGACCGTAGTTAAATATTAAAACCTCTGAGCTTCCGGGGGTTTAGCCCCTTGACCCCCTGCCGAGGCTCATTCCCTGCATGACCCCACGCCAATTTACTCTCTAGCTGATCGTTAATACTCCACTTTGAAAAACGTTCCGCGGGACCTGCATGTAACGTGTAAGACTGGTGGTGAAGCAGATTTTTTCGTCTGCCCCCACCCCCCCCCCCCCTTCCGGACGTTTTTTCTCATTACGTCACTGCCTCTGGAAAGTGAGCCCCCTGGAATGTTTGCCCCCCCCCCCCCCAATCCCAAACTGCTTCCGGCGCGCCTGCCCTCGATACAATACGCGGTTTCGCTTTTCGGTGAAAGCGTACGTATAGTACGGAGGTATTGCATTTGCAAAGCCATTAGGCAATTTACGTAATGTAAAGCTATGGTCAGGGCACAGATAATCTGCGGTTCGTGTGCAAAATCGAGAAGCTACTATAGAAACAGCAGTTTGACCGCTGAGGTACTGAAATCCAGAACGGGTTTTGGCCAATTCTACGGGCGTTCTCAATGACCCCCCAAGTGAATAAACAGCCAATCAGCGTGTTTGTACCAAAGATGGTGATGGGAATTTCGTCGTTTAATAACGAAGGATGACGAATTTTTAACGCGCAGTGGCGGATCTAGCTTTTTGCTACGGAGGAGGGGGGGGGGGGGGGGGGGGGGGGGGGGGTTGAAATTTGAAAAATCGCGTTCGACCAATATTTCGCTCTTTTAGGGAATAGGCCATTTTCGTAATGTAATCACATTTAATACATAAGTCTTTGTAAAGTTCCTCAATACAAATTATTTCATTAACCTGTCTAGAATTCACAATAGTCAGAATGCTAACTGCATGTATTAAAGATACTTTGTCCCCTTTTTGCAGCCAACATATAATTCTATAGAACTTTGCAGGAATTATGAATATGTCAAGTATCTGTGAAATGTAAACGTTAGCGGTGTCCTAATATTTAAATTATGCAAGGAAACCCGTTTACTTGATAGACTTCACTGTCAGACACTATTTAATGACTGACTGGCCTTTTTTCTTCTTCGGTAATAACATACATAGAATGAGCTGTAAAGGGTACATGAGCATTTGTTTACATCAATAACCCACTTCTTGTAATGGCCAAAATTAAAAAGATTGAAACTTTGCGCAGAATAAAACGTACGACCTTTCGGTATAAAATAGTCTGAAAATTCAGACTATTACTTACTGGCGCTATAGCTCTTAAGTCGATTCGACAACTAATAGCCGTTATTTTCCCACTTAACGAAATTTTCAAGCCTCCCCCCCCCTTTTTTTTTGAGAGAAGTTATAAATTAGTATTATCTTTCAAATGCCGTTGGAATTTAACCTTTTCATTTTTTTGGCCTGCGAATGGGACATTTTTTTTTTCTTTGCCTCATCAGAGGATTTATTGATTATATATACATGGTTACATTCAAAGATACAATACTAAAAATCAAATTCACATAATCGCAAAAACATTATTATTGTCATAACAAAGAATTGAAATTAAGTTTTGCTTTGCAAAGCAATTGAATCATAATTAACATACAAATTATACTGATAGTTTTGATTCCCTCTCTTTTTTTTTTTTTTTTTTTTTTTCCTTTCTTTTCTTAAATAACACCCAACAGTTCTTTTGGTAAAAGCTTTCTGGTTATCTTTAAGTTTGATTTACCTTCCATTCTTTTTTTATAATTTCTCTATGGAGATTTTGTTTAGAAGCAACTTTTCTCTTGTCTATCCCAGTTATATTTCGTTTAACAATCAATTTATAAATGATCCAAAATGCTATTGTAAAGAATAAAATACAATGACTTTCACAATCTATTTTGAGTAGGTGTTGGATATTGAGCGTCAGTATCCTTACTTTGTATATATCTCTTAATATTTCTTTGATATGTTTAATGAAGGGCTCAATTAGTTTGCATTCTATATATGCGTGATTCATATCCTCTTTTATATTACATGTTGGGCATACATCGTCATTGGATATTCTCCATTTGAAAAGATTACTTCTTACTGGCAATAGATTATACAGTAATTTCAAATTAAACTCTCGTAATTTGCTTTCTCTAATTTGTGCAAGATTACGCTTGAATACCGTAGACCAATCAATATCTACATTAAGTTTTTTTTCCCAATAAAGGCAACATGTGTTAGTTAATACAGTTCTCGAAGGAATGAGTTTATAGAAACGATTGCTACTTATATCAGTAACATGTTTTACCTTATTTGCCACCAACAAATATGGAACATTGTTTTCATTTTCTTGTCTAGTATAATCATGCATAAATTCTTCTTTTAAACTGTTGACCCATACAGGAGGTATCGCTCGTTTAAGTCTTGCATAGTCAAACATTGCATTGCATTTTCGTTTGGAATGCACCTGCAATTTAATATATTCTGTTGACCGAAACCATCTCTCGTAAAAAGGTCTCCTAAAAATACTAGACCACTGTCGTACCAGCCTTTATAAAAGAGCGACTGATTATCATACACCACATGTTTGTTGTGCCAAATAATCTGATCTGAAACTTTAACTGGTTCATGTATAGATATACAAACATCTCTCACTGTAGTGCAGTATCTAATCATTTACCATGCCTTTAAGATTTCTACGTAAAATGACGGAATTTTCTTTTGAACTAGAATATCGTTAAGTGTGGTTATATTATAAGAGCAGTTCAGCAGTAGCTTGATGCCTCCCAATAAGTTGAACCAGTAAGAAAAAAAATGTTTTCCACGCTCCATTACTCTCATTGAAAAATCTACCTAACCATTTCAGTCGGAAGCTGAACAATTGCCTTTGTATGTCAAGTATTTTTATGCCACCTTTACTGTAGTCTTCCATAAGGGAAACCCTTTTTTTTTCTTTCTGTTTTCCCACTCCAAATAAATTTGAATATAATGCCTTCTATCAACTTCAAAAAGTTTGGAGGGATGGAATCAACCATAGGAGCCCTTTTCTGCACCCCCCCCCCCCCTTTCAGCAAAAGTCCGGTGTGTAAAGTCAATATGGGTAAACCTTTTTCTTTTGTTACGAGCCGGGGAGTTTGGGAACACGCATGGTATCCCTCCGTTCACGGAGTGGGGGGGGGGGGTAAGTTGACACAACAGCTAGCCGAATTTCGGTGTTCGCTCATGGGGTCCGCCCAGTTGGCAGTTACTAGGGCGCTTTAGCAACGCGACGGAAGTCAAAGCGGACGAGAGAATTCACTCAACCGAGATCAAAATGTATGCAGTTCGGATTCTGTCTATTGAAATACTATTATTCTTATCAGGTGAATGAAAGAATTTGTATTGAGGCACTTCACAAAGACTTATGCATTAAATTTGGTTACATTACGAAGATGGTCTATTGTATGGCGATACAACTCTTCCGTCGAGTTTAGGGAACGAATTCTTCTAGCGAGTTTTCGCTCAGCAACGAACATATCTTCTACGACGCAGAGCACTCAGGTTTACGGCCGTCGCACACAGACAGCCCTCGATCACTGACCTCTAATACGCGGTTTCGCTTTTCGGTGAATGCGTACGTATAGTACGGAGGTATTGCATTTGCAATGCCATTAGGCAATTTTCGTAATGTAAAGCTATGGTCACAATTCAGAGCAGCGACCGACCGATCAGTAGCCTGCTCGGTCGCTGCTGGAATTAGGCATCGCCCAGCGATTAGGTCGGTGGCCGGGCGGCGACCGCCCAGGCACCGAGCGTATTTTGGGCGGCGAGTGAAAAGTGAGCAGGCGCCGCCCAAATTTTTACTCCGCGCTAAAACTTCAGCGGCGACCGAGCGATGCCCTAAAAACGAGCGGTGCCTGGGCGGCCGCCGCTCGGTGGCAGGGCAGCCGCCGGACAGAATTGGTTAAAAACTCGCCGCTCGGCCGCCAAGCAGGCTACTTTTTGGTAATGTGACCATAGCATTACCCTAACCAAATGTAATGCATAATTATTTGTGAAGTGCCTCGTTACAAACTATTTCATTCACCTGATAAGAATAATAGTATTCCAATAGACAGAATCAAAACTGCATACATTAGTTGTTGCCAGTTCGCAAGCTCATTGCGGACAGAGAATCTGCGGTTCGTGTGCAAAATCGAGAAGCTACTATAGTAACAGCAGTTTGACCGCTGAGGTACTGAGATCCAGAACGGGTTATGGCAAATAAGGTATACAATTATGCTCATCTGACGATGATGTATAAACCTCTGAGCTTCTGAGGGCTCCGCCCTCTGGACCCAACACCAATTTGTCTCCTGCCAGTGTCACAAATAAGGTATAAAAATGTGCTCATCTGACAGTAATTTATCGCCCAAAATCCCTGAGTTTCCGGGGGCTCCGCCCCCTGGACCCCACGCCAATTCGTGACCTGCCAGTGTCACGAATAAGGTATAAAATATGCTCATCTGACGTTGATTTTGTGGTCGAGTGGATACGTCGACGGACTTTCGATCTTAAGGTCCGCGGTTCGAGTCCAGCCGCGGCACCAATTTCCTTTGGCAAGACATTGATCTACATTTGCCACACTCAACCCAGGTGATGTAAATGGGTACCTGGCAGGAATCAATTCCTTGAAATGAAATGCTAGAGCGCCGCAGTGGCTGACTTGCTAAAGCCAGGGTAATAATCGGGGCAGCGCCAGGAGCGTCACAACGTGACGGACATGTGCGCTATATAAGAAGCCACTATCATTATTATTATTATTATACCCTGTTATATAAACAATGGAACAGAAGTAAGATAAAAGGTACACAAATTAAATAGCAATTAATTATATGCAGAATTAAACAGATGCGTTCTAAAATTATTTTGAAGCACTTCTACTGATCTGCAATTAAGAATCTTTCGAGGTAGAGCATTCCACAACGAAAGCCCTGCCTGAGTAGAGGTCCCCCCACGCTTAGTATTGAGCTTAGGAAGAACAAGAAATATGAAGCTTTGAGATCTGGACGGAATGTAATGATTTATCAAAGTAATATAGCACACGCAGAGGTGACCGTACACAATAATAATTTTTCAGTTTTAAGTGAACGGACACAATACATATACGCTCTCTGTCTCTTTCCACATTATGATGTTTTCTATCTGTCACTCCTACCTTTCGTGTTCTTCTCCGCTGTACGCTACATCAATGACGCAGATCGGATCATCCCAAAACGTTTTTCGATAATCGTTTAATGCACCTCTTGCAACATATTTCATTTAAGACTTAGTAGGCGGTTTCTCGGCAAAATTCTTTTTTTTAGTCAAAACATATTATTTCGCATGCTTGGTATTAAGAGCTTCCATTTCATTTTTTGAGAGGGGGTCGTTTCCAAAACTGGTCTTTACCTTTAAGTTTCCGTACAACTATGCTGGCGTTTTCGTTTAGCCTATATACAATAGGGATTTTTAGATTTGCACGTCGACAGCTTTGACTGCAACGTGTGACGTCATTTTAAGGCACTGCGCATGCGTCACGTCGTCTCAGTCGGCGATCGAGAATGCGTCAACCTTGATTTTCCTAAATCTAGTACGGTACTAGTATGCCGCGTGCGCATAAAATATACAGTTCCTCAGGTAGACAAAGGAACATCCCTTCCCTGCTATTATGTAAAAATATGTAGAACAGGTGTCACATGCATATTCACCTGTTCTACACATTTATACATAATAGCAGTGAAGGGATGTTCTTTTGTCTACCAATTGTTGAGGGTAGAATGAGGAACTGTGTTTTGTCCTCTTTCTTTTGTCCGTCACGTTTTTTTGTCCACTCAATCTTACGACGTTCAGGCTACAAAAATATGTGACTTCTTGAAATGACGATCTTCGTCATTGCCTTGTTTTCGTTAACATTCTGCCCCATTAATATTCAAATGCAATAAATTATTTGGACGGAATGTAATTATTTATCAAAGTAATATAACACAGGGAGAGGTGACAGTATACAATAATATTTTTTCATTTTGTAAGTGAACGGACACATGTACATACGCTCTCTGTCTCTTTCCACATATGTCTTCTATCTGTCACTCCTACCTTTCGTGTTCTTCTCCGCTGTACGCTACATCAAGGACGCAGATCGGATCATCCCAAAGCATTTTTCGATAATCGTTTAATGCACTTCTTGCAACAGATTTCATTTAAGACTTATGTTGTTTCCATGTCACTGATTCACATAATATTGTAATCTTTGAAGAGCGTTTTCGAACAATCTATCTGTTTATATCCTCTCACGTTCCTTTCCCTTTTCCTTCATCTCTTCCCTCACTCTCACCTCTTTTTTTAAATATTTTAATATTCGATTGGGCGGGGGCGTGCCCCCGTAGCTACGCCACTGATTTTAATACATCAGAGATTATAGTTTACGAGAATCTATTCATTTTTTCATAGATACACCTGTAAGATTTACTCGTACATGTTTTTCTTTTCGAGTTGAATAGTTTTATTCATACTGGTAGATTTTTCGACCACGCAATTTAGGCACTACACTGTTTCTTTGGTATAATAATCACATAATGAAAGGAAC
Source organism: Strongylocentrotus droebachiensis (assembly GCA_035222895.1). Classification (NCBI taxonomy): domain Eukaryota; kingdom Metazoa; phylum Echinodermata; class Echinoidea; order Camarodonta; family Strongylocentrotidae; genus Strongylocentrotus; species Strongylocentrotus droebachiensis. The sequence continues at coordinate 7,046 of JAVYIG010010745.1, forward strand.
ATTGCTCATAACAGAATTACGCTGAATTTATATAATGACAGCACGAACTAGTAAAGAAATTTCAAAATGTTTCTAAGGCCTGATCATGAAATTCATCGTTGCACATTTCATGGTAAAGAAAAGTTATATTATTTCTTCATTTACTTGTAGATTTATCAAATTATCATAATCACTAACCACATACAACTCACAGTTTCGTAGAAGAACAAAGCTTTCGAAACAAAATATGCAAAATAGAAGTATAAGGTCACTCGAATATTTAGTTGATGTGTCATTATAATTAAGTATAAAAGACAAACATATTTTGTTCTTCTTCCAAGATACATAATTATAACAATGGTAATAGGTAAATCTATATAGCGCAGCCACTATAATATTATGAATATAAAAAGTATCATAATTTTATTACCACGGCTGTAGCTGAGCTGCCATAGTAAGGCGCTAAAGCATTCAAGGAATTTCTTCCTAGCGGGTACCCATTTACTTTACCTGGGTGGAGAGTGGTAAATGTAGATTGATGCCTTGTCAATTATGTGTGAATTATGTGTGAATGAAAGCGCATTAATGAATTTAGACATAAATGAGAAAGTGATGTTAGGATGAATTCAATGTGTTTCTTGCCATTCGTGAATAGTGGAATTTTGCCTTCTATTGGGCCTTTTAAAACACAATGTAAGCTGTCGTATTTCGCCTTATGTGCTACCCCCCCCCCCCTTTGTTATTAGTTTTCTTTGACAGTTTCCGGAGGAGGGCTTCCCGGGATCACCGTCTCTGATCGTGATTATTCAAATCTTAATTCGAGTCCAGATCCTGCCATCTTTTCTTGGTAGAGTCGATCAAATCGACGATTCTGATCTTCTGAGAAGTAATTCTTCCAATCTCCGACCACCCCTACAAAGAAAATAAAAATAAAAAAAGTTTACATTCATAACGATAAGAAATTAAAAATTTAGAAGTCGCCAAAATTGCGATAAAATAATATTCCAAATGTATGTGCTGAATCAGCGCATATAGATTTTTACCAACGTTTGGAGGTTCGAATTGAGATAACGACTGAGTAAATTGATAGGCTAATTTTGGATATAGCGATACCGACTGGCACTTAGGTGTACACAGGGGGAGGGGATAGACTGGGGGAGCTTCATCCTCTCATGGGAATACTGGTATCACAAAATGTACCATAGGACGAATGGGAGAGAGAGTCAAAGGCCCGAAATCACAAAGGAGGTTTACATTAAACCATGGTTTAAACCTTCATTTACATATTAACCCATAACGTGACATAGGGGTTAATGGGACGAAGAACCAATTTAACTGACATTGGAACAATGGGATGAAGGGTCCAATGCCGGGATACACGAGCAACTGGACAGAGGATCAAAGTGACACGTGACCAAATGGACATCATGGCCCGAATTCACAAAGCAAGGTTTGAGCTCAAACCTCCTTTTGTTTCGCCAAACCTCCGTTTGTTCTTTACAAACCAGGTTTGTAAAAAACGCGTACAACGCGTCATATGACGTACGAAAACCAAGGTTTGTCGACAAACCTCCTTTGTGAATTCGGGCCTATAGGTCCATATTCCATGCGACCCATTGAAAAAAGGACTATCGTGACATGTGGGACGTAAACCAATTTGACATTGGACCAATAGGTCAGAGGTGTCAAAGGTGTCAAAGACAAAATTCATGGGACATAATGGGACAGAAGTCGAATGTGATATATGACCCATATGAGGAAGGACCAATGTGATCGACATACGACCCATGGGACAAACAACCATTGGGACATTGGACATTATGTCACGACGGACCCATGATAAGGAGAACCAGTGAGACATAGTTCCAACCGGACGAAGGACCAATGTGTCATACAGCCCATGAGACGAAGGACCAATGGGATACTTGAACAGTTTGCCATAGGACCAATTGGAAGAAAAAGCAATATGTCACGTAAGAAGATCAACGTGTCATAAGACTAATTGGAAACAGGACCAATATCTTTAATGGGAAATTAAGATGTATGAAATATAAGACAATGGGACAGAGAATTACAGAGCGTAGACTAGTCCAGATTCAGTCCGTTCTTTCTTTTTATCCCCCAAACACAGCGCGGTCTCTCCACTGATCGCGCAATCCCCAAATTTTCGTCCACACGAGTTCGTCCTTTCTTTTTATCCCCCACACACACCGCGGTCTCTCCACTGATCGCGCAATCCCCAAATTTCCGTCCATTCGTATTCGAGGTCCCGGGCCCTGTTTCATAAAACTTGATATCAATAACAAGTTACAAGCTACCGTTATAAGCTACTGAAATCATGGCATCTGATTGGCCGAGAGCAAATTTGTCATAGAAATTTAGCATTTGTTGATGACAAGTTTTATGAAACGGGCCCCAGATTGAGAGGAATGGCTAGGTCTACTTTCAACGTTGAGGGTGTGTTATTTTATCAGCTGATCGGGTGCGCTATTAAAACGGAAACGGTACAGAGGCTGGACTTAGCGTAGACCTGCACCAGACGCTTTACCTTTCCGCATGAATGATTTCTCGTTTTTGGTGTCCAATTCTTTCTCGTAAGCGATGTCGGGGTTCGTGCTTTTATTCTTCTTCATGAATTTGAAACTTGACGCATCGACGATACGGTCGATGATGTCCTCTTGTAAAGATTTTCCCATGAACTCGGCAATCTGAACTACGGCTTTCCTCGAGTCCTATCACAATTGAGAAAGTATGCGTAGCGAAGTAAGTGTCTTTGAACATTATTATCAAAATAGCTATCTGTCATCTTTTTCAACGTTTCTACTGTTGTTTATTGTTTTGCCATGAAACCAAGGAAGCCCCCTAAGATATATGGATAAAACATTCATTTTATTAATGTATCATTGTATCCATCGTCATTTTCATAATCTTTTGTAAAGAAATTATGACAAAAACAAACAGCTCTGATTTGGTTAATAGTTGTGGTTTCGTTCCACAGGATTCCAATGAAAATTATTTTGTTCTGTCCTTGTTGTTGTATTTAGGTGCCCCGACTCGTTGTGACCCAACGGACAAACCTTTTTCATGTAACTCTACCCTGTGCAAGTATATATATAAATATATGCACCTCTGTCTGTATCTTTGTTATAATACTCTGATGAAATATGGCTATACAGCACCAGAAATCTACGGCAAGTGAGACCGAAAGTTGAAGAGACTGAAATTACACGCGAATGAAATGCCATTCTCACGGCCATTCTCGAAACCTTCTGAGGTTCCATGAAACCAACGTTGTCTTCATAGAGTTTGACACAGAACGTTTATATCTTACCTGTTTCATGTCTTCATAGGTAAGAAACAGAACATTCGAATGATTCCTGAGCTTCCACCAGTGAAGGGTGTGGTCAAACCACGAACCGCCAGGAACTGGATGAAATATGGAGAAGACAGATTGCAAAATTTAATTCAAAATAACGCATGGCCATTCCCAAATTTAGCAGAGCTAGAGCATCAGAGACCGACATCCCATTAAATCGGCAGCCCACCAGACTGACAATGCGGTCTCGTGGGCTGTCGATCGACTTGAGTGGCCCCATTTAATAGCCTACATCACCTGGAGAATCCCTTCAACTGCTGCCACTGGCCCACTGGAACCTATATCACCGTGACTAACGTAATGATTATCTTATCTAACATACTGTCATACACTGCCATACACTAACATACACTGTCGTTCATAAATTTGGAATATTTTAGTTTAACCCCAATTTATGGAATTATTTTAAAAATAATTTAAAAATAATAGATCTAGATAATAGTATACATTCTCAGATTTTATTGAATAATAATTTGCCAATGTGTGTTTTGGGGGACTGCTAAAGCATGTGTATGCTACTATGCTTATCAACTAGGGGAGCTACGCCCTCAAGTCATAAATGTCAGTAATGAGGATTAATGCCCCACAAAATGGCACTAATATAGCACATCGACACGGTTTTGTTCCTTGGGCCTCACAGTTACGAGGCCATTGCGTTGTCACTGAACCATGACTGTATGCAGCGGGGGCTAGTTTCCATAAATTAAAAGAAACACAGAAAATGCAATAAATTTTCAATAATCTATTGCATTTTACCCCGGTTCCCAACATAAACTTTTACCCCGGTTCCCAACATAAACAAAGCATGGCCATCCAGAGGATTTGTTTATGTTGGGGACCGGGGTAAAATGCAATAAATGATTGAAAATTTATTGCATTTTCTGTGTTTTTTTATATTTATGGAAACTGCCCCCTACCCTAGCCCCCGCTGCGTACAGTCATGGTTCAGTGACAAAGCAATGGCCTCGTAACTGTGAGGCCCTATGATCAAAACCGTGACGGTGTGCTATATTAGTGCTCTTTTGTAGGGCATTAATCCTCATTACTGTCATTTATGTCTTAAGGGAGTATGTTCCCTAGTTGATAAGCATAGTAGCATACACATGCTTTAGCAGTCACGCAAAAAACACATTGGCAAATTATTATTCAATAAAATCTGAGAATGTATACTGTTATCTAGATCTATTATTTTTAAATTATTTTCAAAAATACTTCCATAAATTGGGGTTTAAAAAAAATATTCCACCTTTATGAACGACAGTGTATCATCTTACATTTCGTATGGCAATGTATTGGCATTAAATGGCGTACATATATATTCATTATTTGATACTTCTTATATAAGATGAATAGAATAATATCTCGTGAATTCACAATCGTCGATCTACCCGTGATATACGTGAATTGCGTATTCCTACATGATAGAAAATTGTTGGTATACATTTCATTTCATTTATTTGTATACATTCCAATTATAAAAAAAAACATGAACGTACAAAAAATGTACATTATGAAATACAAAGAAAAACATACATAACAAGTAAGTGACAAAAAGGGAAATAAGATGATAAACCAGAAAGCGGAGGGAAAAGAAAACAAATTAAAGCAGAGTTGCTTGTGAGGGTTAATCCCAAGTCGTAGCCAATTCAGAGAGAGAGCTACCTCTATTAGCGAGAAACTCTTCACAAAACTCGTCCCACGACGTGTAGTTTGGAAGATCTGTGACCAGCAGGCAGAAGTGGTAGTAAGAAACAGCCGTATCCTTCGGGTTCCTAGCCACGTACACAACTTTGACCTTGGGGTCATCTTGGAGTCCCTCAGGAAGCCATCTTTGGACCACGTGTGTTTTCAGTATTCTGGGTGTATCAGTTGGCATTGCGTCTGCAGCTTCAACCCATGTTGGTGCGGTGTTTATCTCTGCCTCCGTCTTGTACTTAAAGAATGAGATTTCAAACCAAGTCAATTAAAATTAAGAAAGAACAAATTATAATATATCCTCATTTTAGCAAAGTACTTGTATCTCTATTGTTCGAGACCTACAAAGTTATTTACAGCAATAATTATAGGTCAACTTTCGAGAAGGATAGGGGGCAGGGAGAGGGTAGGTGGATGGGCGGATATAGGAGAGTGAGAAATCACTTTCCTGTTTGATGATTTATGCACTTAATAACATTATTAGTGATGGATCCAAAGGCTTATAGTCTGCAATCGCCTTTCAGACCAATGCCCATAGTCGGTTCTATGACAATTACCCACTGGGTTATCACACTCCCCACAGAAAATTGCCACCCGGAAAACTATCCCCAAGGACAATTAACCCCAGGAAAATCACCCCGAGGACAATTCCCCTCCCGGATAATTACCCCCCGGAGACAATAACCTCCAATGACAATTACCCCTGAAAATTACCCCCTAGGACAATTACCCACCGAGGGTAATTACCCCCTAGGACAATTACCCACCGAGGGTAATTACCCCTCGAAAAAAATAATCTGTTTTTATTAAAACCAACTTATAAGTTTAAGTTTAGTATTTATTTAATTCCATAGTAAAAAAAACAGAAACATCAAAATATTACTTTTACATAATTATTACTAACATAGTACAACATTGACAGTAAAACAAATAGGAATTAGGTTGCTGTATAAAAACCCTAGAGGGTTTGTCTGGACAGCCACCAGAATCAGGCTGGACTTCCCCTTTAACGAGCATGGGGTGGTTGGTTTTCGGGGGGAATCGTCCTTGCGTGTGGTTGTCCTTGCTAGTCCTGGGGCGGGGGTTATTGTCCTGGGGGGATAATTTTCCGGGGGAAATTTTCCGATGGTGGTGATTGCCCAGGGGGTAATTATTGTCCTGATACGCCCATATAGTCACTGATTCCTAGATCCACCGTACATGCGAGTTAAACCCGGCGCACATAAGGGCATTCTATTTCGTTATTCCAATACAAAGCAATCAGCAACTGAGAACGGGTCAAGGAAAATCGTTGAAGCAGAGTGCCATATGGCATGTGCAAGGTTTCTGTTTTATCCGAAAATCTATACTTCTGACGGAAAACTGGTGTAAAAAACTGAATGGTCTAGGAATTCTGGGCAAACAAACGGGAGCATAAAGAACATTAAATTTGTGAACCAACTCCGGGCTCAGCCTTCACAATCAACAGAGTGAGGGGCCTATTTTTAATTCCTTACTTTGCATAAATTCTATTGAAATTAAGCGATCCATTTGGCGAAATTGACGATAGCTATAACACCCATGTGTATCGAGTTTGATTCTTATATTTACCACCCCAGCATCCGGTACATCAGGATATTCCAAGAATGGAACCAACTTGGAGATATGCTTCCCTTCGAAGAAGGACAGATCTGCTTCAACTTGCACCAGCATCATGATTTGTTGAGCCCATGTGGTTCCTGGTACCATAGAAACAAAATGAAGGTACACCGGCCATTTTAAGCAAATAAGGCTTCATGTTTGATTAACAGTACAATATAAATACAGCACTTGCAAAATAGAATAACCAAGGATAACCATTGCAAAAATCAAACGGCGAGGCTTTAAATAGTTAAAGACTCATGACAGTATTCCTTCGTGAAGTTATTTTTAAAAATCCAAAGATAGTTCTTGTCTTTATGTAAAAATCGCTACGTTTTGCGATGTTAGAACATGATACTTTATGAGCTATGACGACTATTATATCCTTCTCCACTCGGGACTGACATAATGATATAGAGCTGTGAATTAATTAACTAATTCTAGACTCCGTACCACAAAGTTCATTCAAAGTAGATGATTCGTACACAGTTGATGTAAGCAAATTTGGAACTGCTCTCCAAGTGGAAGACAGCGAGTGAACTAGTTTACATTAGTGTTATTAGTATTTATCATATACTGACTCGGGGGTATTTTGAGCATATGAAATATATACTAGGAGTTTCTTCGCCGAGCTGTTCTGAGTTCTGTACGAGTTGTTTGTTATACTAAACTTTCAATTCGTACTCAGATCGTAACCCAGTCGTACTCAGTTCGTACTCAACTCGTAATCAATGTTACCTTGTTTGGGAAAATGCAAGAGGAGCTTTAGGTTACCCACCTGTCTTTGGATAAGTGATAATGAACACGTCATCCGATCGGAGTTTGAAATTCTTGGTCTGCTCAATACACTTCTTGGTAAAGAAAAAGCTCGTGATGATGTTGTCGTACTCGTAGCAAATTTTGGCAACATGTGCCGGAGCCTCGGCGAGGAGGGATGACATCTCCCCGGTCCAACACCGGACAGGTTCTAAACAAAAACAAAAGACAAAAAAATGCATAGAAATTATTAGACTTGTTCGCAATGAATCATTGTAATGATTTATTATTTTATTCTTATCATCATCATTACTAGAATTGGTGATTAATCGAATTTACTATTGTTGTTATTATTGTAAATATTTTAGTAAAATTAGAGATCGACATTAACGTTTAAAGATTGGCATCAAAGTCAAGATGAGGATGCGCAACGGGTCAGTGGTGGAGCGCAGTGGTAGAGTAGTGGTCTCGTAATCGGGTTCGAGGTCCCGGGTTCAAAACCAAGTCGATGCGGTAGTGCCCTTTGAAATGCATTAATCCTCATTACCCAGTCCCTCGGCGATGGCTTAAAGCCGTCAGTCAACTGATTACTTACTTATACAAGCATACACATGCTTTCTTAGCAGTCAGGTAAAACAAACAAACAGATCGATATTAAACTCTAGTCTAGATTGACGTAAAACCCAATATATTGATATTAATTTCAAGTTAAAGATATGATTAAATTCAAGAAGAGATCGCGTCTAACTAAAGAACAAATAATAATTGTATCAAAGTCAAGATGAGATGATTATCAAAATCGACTTTCATAATAAAGACAACGTCCAGGAATCGCATTGGGTAGCGATTGATTGATTGATTCTTATCGCGGTAACTTGATTCGTATCTCTTCATTTGGACGAGCCCTTTCTTTTACGCCACACTTCACCTTAGAAATGAGTTATTCAGAGTCAAACAAACTAATTAGGATTCTCTCTCTAATTGATTATCTAGTATGATTCTCTCTCTAATATAATTTTCTCTCTAATATCATTCTCTTTCTAATATCATTCTCTCTCTAATATCATTCTCTTTCTAATACGATTCTCTCTCTAATATGATTCTCTCTATAATATGATTCTCTCTCTAATATCATTCTCCCTCTAATATCATTCTCTCTCTAATATGATTCTCTAGTATGATGCTCTAATATGATTCTCTAATATCATTCTCTCTCCAATACCATTCTCTTTCTAATATGATTCTCTCTCTAATATGATTCTCTCTATAATATGTTTGTCTCTCCCTTATTGTTATTCTGTCTCTAATATGTTTCTCTCTCTAATATGTTTCTCTCAATCAAGCTACTTGCCTTTAGTTCCAGCCATGTTCGGATCCCGATCCTTCTCTTCTTGCTGGCGAAAAATGATGTCTCGTTATAGAGTTCCTACCCGATTTCACCTTCAATATAGAGTACCGACAGGAATCTTACAATGTCACCTTTTTGGTCACCTTCTTTCCCCATATGATTGCATCAGCGCAAGCCTATAAGGGCACGGTACTCTAACCTTTGGGCTTCTAATTTCTACAGTAGAAGTAGATTAAAGTTCAGTGCGTGTTCAGCCTACATTTACAGATCGAAATGTACACGAAACTCATACAAAGAAACGTCGTATATAAACATGATAACAAAAATCGTTGCATTGCGAAAGGGACGTTCAGACTAGAAAATAACCGGGTATAAAGAAACGTCCAATAAGGAACTAGTGAAGAAGATGAATCTTGCTAAACAGCTCGATCCAAACAGATTTCAAAGTCAATATGAAATACCTACAGGACCATTCATTCATGACATGATTGTGTGCATCAACACAAGCCCCTATATAAGAACATGTTAATTAAACCTTTATTTATTCTTTAAATAACAAGCTACATAACAATACAGAAAATAACTACTTGAATTTTACTGACATTATTAATTTCATAAACACAACGCCATAGGCTATCGTCGATCCAACAGAGCAAAAATACGGAGAGGACCAGAAACTACGCCCTCTCACATTGCCTGGCGAAAATCATCCAACGAAGATGGAAACACCATAAAAACCAACAACAACAACAACAGTAACAGCAACCTTTGCATTTAAACTTTCAGAAGTAGGAGTACATCAAAAGTAAGTGCCCTAATCATGTTAAGTATATCATACGAAACTCGTATAAAGAAACGTCTTTTAGAGAATCATAGCGAAAGTTTGCAAGTTTGCTCACGAGCCCCGCCCACTAAATGTTCGTATGACATGATTATCAGACTAGAACTAGAGGTGGTGGATCCAGGGGGGGGGGGATTTTTCAATTACCCCTAGAGTGCCCATTTTTACATAGGAAAAGTGGCCCCCTTTTACTTTAGATAAGTTCCCCCGTTATTTATAATATATGCCCGTTCCTAATTCTTAGAAGGGCCCCCTAACACCTCTGATACGTGCTTATTCACCTCTTATAATTGCCTCTTTTCAAATCGGAGAGGTGCCCCTTATATTTTGACCAGTCTTTTCCTTTGTATGCCCCCTTTCTTATAAGTGCCCCTTTTTAATCTCCGGTGATTGCCCCTATTCAAATTTGAGAGGTGATCCCTTTAACTTTGAAATGAGAGCCTTTTATTTTGACACGTGTGCCCCATTTTCCTTTCTAATAACTAACATTTTCCTTCTGATATTTACCCCTTTTCCTTTGTAATAAGTGCCCCCTCTCCCGTTCTCATAAGTGCCTCTTTTCACCTCTGATGAACGTCTCTTATCAGGGGCGAGAAATGCCCCATTTTCACATCTGATAATTCCCCTTTATACTTTGACACTTGCTCCTTTTCTTTTCTAATAAGTGTCCTTTTTCATTAGGATAAATGCCGTCTTTTCCTTTAAATAACAATCGCTTGAGGTTGTAAATTTGGAACACATGGAGAAAATGCGCAATTTTTTTTCTTCTTCATTTTATTCCTCGGGCGCCAAAATCCTAAGGTACACCATTATTTAGATATAGATACAAGTGATAATATAGTCAGACTAATTATTGTAAGGAGGACTCGAATAGACCAGTTTATACCCTCTGTGTAGGCTATATGCAATTGCTCTTTCATGGTATTGCTACCAGTGGCGTAGGGTCGGCTCAGCCATCAGGGAGGAGCACCAGTCTTTAGTCTATACTACAACGTTTTTCAACCGGGGTGCCGCTGGACATCTTCAGGGTTACTAAGAGAGAAATTAATTTAACGCCAATTTTTTGATCTATTATGAAAGGAACGTCAATCTCGTGAAAACAAAACACTAGAAACCGCTTTGTATTTTTATGAAAAAATAATAATTAAAAGACAACTAAGTGTCTTTTCTCGCTCGCAACATTTTGATACAATATTCTTCTATTCATGCATCGAAGTGAATGCATTTATTAATGTGGTAGTCATGTATCTGGCATCAATTTGCCTGCATACATAATATTATATCTTATCTAGAGTATTTGTTTTACAAAAACGAAAAATATGTCATTTTTGTGTGTGCATAGCCCTTGACGTGTACCAGAGTGATGGGGAATGATGTTTGTATAATGAATTTAGGAGGATGACGCGACACTTTTTATTTCTCAAAGGGTGTCGTGACTATATACAAAGGTTGAAAAATGCTAACCTAGATATTTGGAACCCTTTCGTAACATTCTGAGTGCACTGTGATGATAATAAATAATAATAAGGCGCCGAATCCAATTGAAATCAAATGCTCAAGGTGCACTTGTGAAACAAAAACAAAAACAAAACAGAGATCACATAAAAGCAGTTGATTACCTGCATTACAAAGAAAGGAACAGAAGTAAGATAGAAAGTAGAAACATTACAGAGCAATTAATTATATGCCGAATTAAACAGATACGTTTTAAAATTATTTTGAAGCCCTTCAATTGATCTGCAATTAAGAAACTTTCGAGGTAGACGATTCCACAGCGAATGCCCTGTATAAGCAAAGGTTCCCCTCCCCCAGCTTAGCATTGAACTTAGGAAGAACAAGAAAAATCTGGAGCTTTGAGATCTGGAGGGAATGTAATGATTTATCAAAGTAATATAGCACACGCAATGATGACCGTATACAATAAGAGTGATTCTATTTTGATCGAATGGTTCAAAGGGTATGTTTGTGGGTGAAGTTCATCTATAGAAGTAGAATTTGCTGTCAAATAATTTGTGCAAATATATAATGTATGTACATTTATAAGTGAAAATCATATTTACATGTGTAGGTGTTTGTTCAAGGTCTGTTCTATCATTCAAGATAGAGAGCTAAAAATCTGGGCCCATCAATGATAACACGTTGAGGGCAAGGTAAAGATTTTAGAATTAGGAATAATAAAGAAGACAAACTAAGAAACGAGGATTAATCGATTGTTGTCGCAGAGAGAAACAAAATCGAAAAAAAGAGAGCCATCAGAAAATTGTAATAATAAGGAACTGGGATGGGGATAGAATAATCTGAAGAAGAAACGAATAGATTTAACGTTATGGTTATAGAGCCTAGGACTACGAAATACTAAATCCACTAATTTCAGAAACATCCAAAGATCCTGGAAGCCAATGTGACGATAGAAAGATAATTAAAAAAACATGTCATTCCTCCCGAAACACCCCCTCCCGAACTACCCCTACCACTCCTTCGAAACATACTGTTTAATCTAATGCCTGTTAAAATCGATAATAGTGTGACGGTAGTGAGGAAAATCGTAACGCAAAGTGAATGCGATTTGTCTTCACTACCGTCACTTCGTGAAAATAGGCACGGTTTGTTCTTTGGTTTGTGATGATATAGATAGATATAGTTTATTGGTGTCCACAATATCTCATTTTACGAAGAGTGTAACAACACATTAAAAAATGATTATAATATACATGTACATACAATACAATATCTATCTGTTTATATCCTCTCACGTTCACTTCCCTTTTCCTTCATCTCTCCCCTCACTCTCACCTCTTTTTTATATTTTAATATTCGATTGGGCGGGGGCGTGCCCCCGTAGCTACGCCACTGATTTTAATACATCAGAGTATATAGTTTACGAGAATCAATTCATTTTTTGCATAGATACACCTGTAAGTATCACTCGTACATGTTTTTCTTTTCGAGTTGAATAGTTTTATTCATACTGGTAGATTTTTCGACAACGCAATTTAGGCACTACATTGGGCATCCAGAGAAATGAATGTAATTATATAGTTCATTTATTAGTTGGATTTTCTATAAACGATACAACTGTCTACTTGTTTCTTTGGTATAATAATCACATAAATGAGAGGAACATTGCTCATAACAGAATTACGCTGAATTTACATAACGACAGCATAAACTATTATAAAGAAATTTCAAAATGTTTCTAAGGCCTGATCATGAAAGTCATCGTTGCACATTTCATGGTGAAGAAAAGTTAAATTATTTCTTCATTTACTTGTACATTTATCAAAGTACATAATCATTAACCACATCCAACTCACACTTTCGCAGAAGAACAAAGCTTTGGAAACAAAACGCTGAATAATATGCCAAATAGAAGTAAAAAGTCACTCGAATATTTGGTTAAAGATAAGTTGATGTGTCATTATAATTCTGTATAAAAGACAAAAATAGTTTGTTTTCTTCTTCCAAGATACATAATTATGATAATAATAATAAGTCAATCTATATAGCGCAGCCACTATAATATTATGAATATCCAAAGTATCATAATATTATTACCACGGCTGTAGCTGAGTTGCCATTAAGGCGCTAAAGCATCCAAGTAATTTTTTCCTACCGGGTACCCATTTACTTCACCTGGATGGAGAGTGGCAAATGTAGTTTTTAATGCCTTGCCAATGTGTGAATCAAAGCGCAATAATGCATTTAAACAGAATGATTTAACTGATGTTAGGATGAATTCATGATCAGGGACCGTGTTTTCTTGTCATAGCAGGATGAAGATAAAGTAGGTTAAGCGAGGGCGCGTCGCAACCGAGCAATAAGATTTGCCATTCGTGAATAGTGGAATTTTGCCTTCTAGTTGGCCTTTCAGAACAAAATGTATACTGTCACATGTAGCCCTATGTGCTATTCCCTTTGACATTAGTTTTCCTTTACAGTTTTCCGGAGGAGGGCTTCCCGGGATCACCATCTCTGATCATGATTATTCAAATCTTAATTCGAGTCCAGATCCTGCCATCTTTTCTTGATAGAGTTGATCAAATCGATGATTCTGATCTTCTGAGAAGTAATTCTTCCAATCTCCGACCACCCCTACAAAGAAAAAAAAAGAAAAAAGAAATTTTACATCCATAATGATAAGAAATTAAACGTTTAGAAGTCGCCAAAATTGTGATAAAATAATATTCCAAATGTTTGTGCTGAACCAACGTATATAGATTTTTACCAACGTTCGGAGGTTCGAATGTGAGATAACGACTGAGTACATTCATAGGCTAATTTTGGATAAAGCTATACCAACTGGCACTTAGGTGTACGCAGGGGGAGGGGGTAGGCTGAGGTAGCTTCATCCTCTCATGGGAATATTGATACCAAAAATTACCATAGGACGAATGGGAGAGAGAGTCAAAGGCCCGAAATCACAAAGGAGGTTTACATTAAACCATGGTTTAAACCTTCATTTACATATTAACCCATAACGTGACATAGGGGTTAATGGGACGAAGAACTACTTTAACTGACATTGGAACAATGGGATGGAGGGTCCAATGGAACGGGGCAAAACGGGGATACACGAGCAACTGGACAGAGGATCAAAGTGACACATGACTCAAGGGACACATATTGCTCCTGTTGTCTCATTTTCGCTCGCTGGACGTATATAGCAGACAACAACCGGCGGATTAGACGACACTTGGTAGTAAATTTGTATGTGAAATTGCTTTGCTAAATATAAAATACAAGAATATTTTCCATATCTTTAAACTATCATTGATATCTGATAATTAAACAGTTATTAAAATAAACATACTAAACTACATAATACAATGAAATATTTGACTTAAAGTAGGGGAGTTGGATGTGGAGCACAATTGCACCCCTCTGTAAATAATCGCATAGTCCTTGGCGATCATGAATATTCACGTTTTTGCTTACCTCGGCAAAATGTTTGCCTATCTTCAATGGAACAATTACGGTGGGGGGTTGGATGAAATGGACATAATGAACCGATCAGAACTGATCTATTATAATTCATGCTTCTTATACTTCGTGTGCTTGACCTAAAACCTTACAATCGCTTGGCAAACTGAGTCCAAAGTTCGACTTGTTGTACATGTGTTATATAGGCAATGGCGAGCTTGCAACCTATTTTGATCAAATTACGATGGGTGAACTTTCAAAATTCGATGGAACATGAGGGTTCAAATAAAAGAGCTAGTAATAACGTACGTCAGGACGTCAGGACGGAGGTGTCCAAGATGTCAAAGACAAAATTCATGGGACAAAATGGTACAGAAGTCGAATGTGATATATATGACCCATATGAGGAAGGACCAATTTGACATAGGATCCATGGGACAAACGACCAATGGGACATTGGACATTATGTGACGACGGACCCATGATAAGGAGAACCATTGAGACATAGTTCCAACCGGACGAAGGACCAATGTGTCATACAGCCCATGAGATGAAGGACCAATGGGATAGTTGAACCAGGGACGTGATAGAGAAGGACTGGAATCAAGCCGGCGAAACTCTTGTAATTTATTCAAACGCATTCGTGAGTAAAAGCATAACAATGGGATGTGTAACATTCCACATGGCTTTGAAGTTCCACGCTCCGAACCGCGCTTCCACTGCGGGGACTTTTGGAAGCCAGACACCAGTTTTACATTTATTACAAAATATTGAATTACAGGCAAAATTTCAGTGTAAATCAAAAAATTGATATGGGGATTGTATTGGGAATAGTGCATCAAACACATTTCCAAATTTAAAACTCCGTCCTTCCTATAATTTGTGTGCCAGAGTTGGTTAAAGAAAAATTACATCCTGACAAAAACTCAATAGTTTAGGATAATGCGCTAATTTTAATGTCCCGTTATTTGATCCATGTTTTACAATCTTCAATAACATTAAGTTTGCTAATGCGTGTTTTTGCGTGTTTTTTGTATTTTTGAAGTTTAAAAAAGGATGAAAATACACAAGTTTGTGTTCGCTTGTTCTCCTCTTTACACATTCAACAATGGATGAGAAATCATTGACAGGGACAGCGAACAGTTGCTGTGATACCATTTTCTGATGTAGGAATTCTAAATCCTGAAATTCATGCGCTCTTTTATCTCACCATCTGGTCAACAGTTGCAGATTAGCGCAAAACTTTTCGGCGGCTTGGAGCATGGGGTCAAAGGAGAGCGGCTTGATTCCAGTCCTTCTCTATCACGTCCCTGGTTGAACAGTTTGCCATAGGACCAATTGGAAGGAAAAGCAATATACCACAAGACCAATATGATATAAGACAATGAGACAGAGGATTACAGAGCGTAGACCTGCACCAGAAGCTTTACCTTTCCGCATGAATGATTTCTTGTTTTTGGTGCCCATTTCTTTCTCGTAAGCGGAGTCGGGGTTCGTGCTTTTATTCTTCTTCATGAATTTGAAACTTGACGCATCGACGATACGGTCAATGATGTCGTCCGGTAAAGATTTTCCCATGAACTCGGCAATCTGAACTACGGCTTTCCTCGAGTCCTATCGCAATTGAGAAAGTATGCGTAGCGAAGTTAAAGTATGTTTGTTTCAACATAGCTATCTGTCATCTTTTTCGACGTTTCTACTGTCGTTTATTGTTTTGGCCATGAAACCAAGGAAGTTCCCTAAGATGTATGGATGAAACATTCATTTTATTAATGCATCATTGTATCCATCGTCATTTTCATAATCTTTTGCAAAGAAATTCTGACAAAAACAAAAAGCTCTGTCATCTTTTTCGACGTTTCTACTGTCGTTTATTGTTTTGGTCATGAAACCATAGATGTATGGATGAAACATTCATTTTATTAATGCATCATTGTATCCATCGTCATTTTCATAATCTTTTGTAAAGAAATTCTGACAAAAACAAAAAGCTCTGTCATCTGTTTCGACGTTTCTACTGTCGTTTATTGTTTTGGTCATGAAACCATAGATGTATGGATGAAACATACATTTTATTAATGCATCATTGTATCCATCGTCATTTTCATAATCTTTTGTAAAGAAATTCTGACAAAAACAAAAAGCTCTGTCATCTGTTTCGACGTTTCTACTGTCGTTTATTGTTTAGGCCATTACACCAATGAAGTTCCCTAAGATATATGGATGAATTTTATTTTATCATTTATTTTATCATTTTATTAATGCATCATTGTATTTGATTAAAAATTGTGGGTTCATTCCACAGGATTCCAATGAAAAATATTTTGTTTTGTTATTGTTGTCGTATTTAGGTGCCCCGACTCCTTGTGCCCACATGGACAAACCCTTTTCAGGTAACTCTGCCCTGTGCATGCAAGTATATATATATATGAACCTCTCTTTAATAAAGGTGATACAAAGTTTTGGTATGGGGTCATTAATTTGGTTCAAATGAACATATTGGAAGCATATGCAATTTTACAATATACGATCATATGATCGTTGTCGCGGTTGAAATCGAGTCTAAAGCGATGAAATTGTAAATAATAAACTCTTTATGTTGTATATCGCCCTTTCAAGACTGATATAGCTTAAAACAATGTTACTGAATCGACCGATTTGCTAATCATGTTTGGAAATTATAAATCAGAGCTGCATATTCTGAGAGTTTCATGGTCGCATCTACCATGGAATGGCCTTAGGCGTTATACGAAATATTTGAAATTTACCGGGAGCACCGGTAAATTTGTGATTATTCAATTTCTCGAAAATAGAAGTGTTTTAGGGGCTAAATTTTCTAGTGTCTATAATACACCCACAGGGGCATCCAAATATATCAACATTTTAAAGAATTATTATCCATCCAATTTTCAAAATTTCCCAAAACTTTGCATTACCTTTAATGACTTGTCTGTTTCTTTGTTATATACTCTGATGAAATATGGCTATACAGCCCAAGAAATCTACGGCAAGTGAGACCGAAAGTTAAAGAGACTGAAATTACACGCGAATGAAATGCCATTCTCACGGCCATTCTCGAAACTTTTTTGAGGTTCCATAAAAAAACCCACGTTGTCTTCATAGGGTTTGACACAGAACGTTTATATCTTACCTGTTTCATGTCTTCATAGGTAAGAAACAGAACATTCGAATGATTCCTGAGCTTCCACCAGTCAAGGGTGTGGTCAAACCAAGAACCGCAAGGAACTGGATGCGATATTGTGAAGACAGAAATGTACAGTTTAATTCACATAACGAATGACCATTCCCAAATTTAGCTGAGCTAGAGCCTCAGAGACCGACATCCCAATAAACCGGTAGCCCACCAGACTGACAATGTCGGTCTTATGGGCTGTCGATCGACTTGGATGGCCCCATTTAATAGCCTACATCACCTGGAGAATCCCTTCAACCACTGCCACTGGCCCACTGGAACCTATATCACCGTGACTAACGCAATGATTATCTTATCTAACATACTTATCTTACATTTCGTATAGCAATGTATTGGCATTAAATGGCGTACATATTTATTCATTGTTTGATACTTCTTATATAAGAGTAAATGAATATCATAATATCTCACACAATCGTCGATCTACCCGTGATATACGTCAATTGCATATTCCTACATGATAGAAATTTGTTGGTATACATTTCATTTCATTTCTTTCTATACATTCAAGTTTTAACAAAAACATGCAAATACAAAAGATGTACTTTATAAAATACAAAGGAATACATACATAACCAGTAAGTGACAAAGGGGGAAACAAGATGATAAACCAGTATTGCGGAGAGGAAACGAACACACAAATGCAGAGTTGCTTATCAGGGTTAATCCCAAGTCGTAGCCAATTCAGAGAGATCTACCTCTATCGGCAATGAACTCTTCAAAGAACTCGTCCCACGACGTGTACTGTGGACGATGTTTGAACAGCAGGCAGAAGTGGTAGTAAGAAACAGCCGTATCCTTCGGGTTCCTAGCCACGTACACAACCTTGGCCTGGGGGTCTTCTTTGAGTCCCTCAGGAAGCCATCTGTGGACCACGTGTGTTTTCAGTATTCTGGGTGTATCGGTTGGCATTGCGTCTGCAGCTTCAACAATTGTTGGTGCGGCGTTTAACTCTGCCTCCGTCTTGTACTAAAAGAATGGGATTTCAAACCAAAGTCTATTAATATTAAGAAAAAACAAACACTTAAACGTTAACATGTCCTCATTTAGCAAAGTAGGCGGCCTACTTCTTTTGTTCGAGACCTTCAAGGTTAAGTATTTAGAGCTATTTACAAAACCTTGTTATGCCTTGGTCTTCTTAAGATCCCAAAGACACGACTAGCCTATGGTGAAAGGGCTTTTTCATCTGCAGCACCTTGTCTTTTGAATAATTTACCATTTAATTTGAGAATCATAACTTCCTTATAGACCTTTAAATCCAAGCTGAAATCTTATCTTTTTTTAACAATACCTGTACTTGACGCTATGACACTCATCCGAACTTTCTTATCCAAACTTCCTCATTCTTTCTATTTTTCTTGTGCGCCTCGGAATAGCATTGTCTAGATAGACGGCACTAAACAAATGCCTATTATTATTATTACTATTAGAGCAATAATAATAGTTCAAGTTTCGAGACGGGTAGGGGGCAGGGAGAGGGTAGGTCGATTGGGCGGGGTATAGAAGAGTGAGAAATCACTATCTGATGTTATGATTTATGCACGTACTATCATTATTAGTGGTGGATCCAAAGGCTTGATGTCTGCAATTACTTTTCAGACCAATGCCCATAGTCGGTTCTAGGACAATATTATTACCCACTAGCAGGCGCGCCGGAAGCAGTTTGGGATTGGGGGGGGGGGCAAACATTCCAGGGGGCTCACTTTCCAGGGGCAGTGACGTAATGAGAAAAAAAAGTTCGGAAGGGGGGGGGGGCAGACGAAAAATCTGCATCACCACCAGTCTTACACGTTACATGCAGGTCCCGCGGAACGTTTTTCAAAGTGGAGTATTATCGATCAGGTAGAGCGTAAATTGGCGTGGGGTCCAGGACATGAGCCGCGGCAGGGTGCCAAGGGGCTGAGCCCCCGGAAGCTCAGGGGTTTTAGGTATTTAATTACGGTTAGATGAGCATCCAGGGGCCCTCTGTAAGGCAATTGACGTGTTCCAAGGGGGGGGGGGGAGCCACCAGAAGCTCAGAGGTTTTAATATTTAACTACGGTCAGATGAGCATCCAGGGGCCGTCTTAGGGCCCTTGGTGTGGTCCAGGGGGTAGAGCCCCCGGAAGCTCAGGGGCTTTAGGTATTTAATTACGGTCAGATGAGCATCCAGGGGCCCGCCTTAGGGCCCTTGGTGGGGTCCAGAGGGCAGAGCCCCCGGAAGCTCAGGGGTTTTAGGTATTTAATTACGGTCAGATGAGCATCCAGGGGCCCGCCTTAGGTCCTTTGGTTGGGTCCGGGGATGGAGCCCCCGTAAGCTCTAGGGTTTTAAGCATTTAATTACGGTCAGATGAGCATTTTTTATATCTTATTTGTGACATTGGCAGGTCACTTTTATTTCTCTCCGTCTTTCTTTCTTTTTCTCTTTAACATACTTTTTCAAAAAGTGAGGGGGGGGGGGGGGGGTCAAGCCCAACCGCTTTGCAGACCATGACATAAAGGCTTCTAAATCGTATTTCGCCTGACTGTAATGTGGGAATTTCTTATTTTCCAACAAACGCATAAAAAGGTATGACTTACAAAAAAAATGGAGAAAAAATGCCAGAAAATCATGTCACAACATCAACATTTGTAAATCACTTGTTTCGAATAAGAAATACATTACCCCCCCCCCCCCCAATCAGTACGCCAGGTTCAGGGGCTCATGTCTTCTCACCCCTATAACAAAAAAACGGACACGCTTTCCCATTCTCGCACAATATGTCCACGATATGCGCGTATCGCTATTATAGAAACCCCCATTTAAAATACCGTATAGGTGGCATGCGCAATGGTTATGAAATTTAATTCCTGTGAAATTTCCTTTTTCTTTGAATGGAATTGTATATGTGATTTAATTCAGGTTTTTATTATTGTTACGTTCTTTTGGATTAAAAATACAAACCATGTTTACTCCTTTACTGTTTTTTTGTTTTTTTTGGAGGGGGGGGGGGCGTTTTTGGGGGGCAAAAATGCGTTTTGCCCCCCCCCCCACTTTTTTGACTGGGGAGCAACTGCCCCCCCCCCCGGCGCCTATGCCCACTAGGAAAATTACCCACCTAGTGTAATTACCCCCCGAAAAAATCTGCTTTTATAAAAACCAACTTATTATCAGGCTGGACTTCCCCTTTAACGAACAGGTGGAGGAGGGGGTGGGGGGGACGTCTTCGGGGATGGTTGTCCTTGGTAGTCCTGGGGGCGGGGTTAGTTATCCTAGGGGGAAATTTTCAGGGTTTGGGGTAATAATTGTCCTCGGGGCTAATTTTCCGGGGGTAATTGTCCTCAAGGTTATTGTCCTCGGGGGGGGGGGGTATTTTCGGGGGGTAATTGAACTCGGGGGTAATTATCCGGGGGTAATTGCCAAGGGGGTAACTGTTCCTGATACGCCCATCGTCACTGATTCCTAGATCCGCCGTACATACGAGTTAAACCCGGCGCACATAAAGGCATTCTATTTCGTTATTCCAAGACAATTAGCAACTGAGAACGGGTCAAGGTGCAATCTCTGAAGCAGAGTGCCATGGCATGTGCAAGGTTTCTGATTTATTCGAAAATCTATACTTCCGACGGAAACTGGCGTAAAAACTGAATGCTCTAGGAATTATAGGCAAACAAACAAGAGCATATATAATCTACAGGGTGAGGGGACTATTGTTTTAGCAGTGTCTTAATATTCAAATGATGCAAGGAAACCCGTTTACTTGCTAGACTTCACTGTCAGACACTATAGAGTGACTTACTGTTTTTTTCTTCTATGAGCTGGAAAGGGTACATGAGCATTCTACATCAATAACCCACTTCTTGTAATGGCCAAAATTAAGTTTGAATCTTTGTGCAGCACAAAACTTACGATCGTTCGGTACAATGGTCTGAAAATCAGACTATTACTTACTGTATTGGAATCACTTAAATCGATTCGACAACTAATAGTCGTTATTTTCCCACTTAAAGACATTTTCAAGCCCCCCTTTTTTTAAGTGAAGTTCCAAATTAGTAATATATTTCAAATGCCGTTGGAATTTAACCTTTTCATTTGTTTGGCCTGCAAATGGGACATAGTATCTTTAATTAACGGTAGCTATAACGCCCCATGTGTATTCGGCATGATGCTTATATTTTGAAGAGATTCGTAATATTTTAACCACATGTAACATGCATATTTTTGCTTTATGTGAATCGCGATTAGATGGTTTTATTTCTGACCCTGAAATATCCATATCAGGTTATAAAATTGTGAGATTAGATAGAAATAAAAATGGTGGTGGAATTATAACTTATTAAAGACACCGTACCATTCAGTATAAACAATGAATTCTTTGTTGATGGTTTGGAACTAATGTGCTTGGAGATCTGCTTACCAAAGCAAAAATCCTTCTTAATAGCGTATTGGTACAGACCACCAAATTCCCATAATGCACACTTTGAGAAATTTGAAACTTTGTTACAATTCTTAGAGTCATCCTCTAAAGAATTTATTATCTTTGGGGATCTCAATTGTGATTTATCAAAAAGACCTATGTCAAGTCAAACGAAAACTCTGAAGCGTTTAAGTTTGTTTGTTTGTTTGTTTGTTTGTTTTTATTTCTGCATTTTCAAAATAAAACATAATCATATACATTAAAATAACAAATATTTCTTCATTTTACATAATTATACATTTTTAAGTACATTGAATAAGATGCATACAAACACAAATATAATTTCAATGAAAAAAAGATAAATTACAGAAAACGCAGGAGACCGCCATCATGAGCGGTAAGCTTGAAATCGATGGCGGCCTCGAGAGAATAGCGGCAAACTCTTAAATTATATAATTGTACACGCGAAATTGATCAAGTGAGTGCAGTAAAAGTACATGTGCAAGTGCGAATGGGGTTCTGGTACGTAATTTTATAATAAAATACTAGTGTATTTTAAGAATTAATAAATTAAAAATATATTCGAATTAAGAGACGAAGTTAAATGAGAAACGATTTTGTATGAGGATATAATGTGACGTTTTAGTGTCGCTTTAAAAGAATAAAGGGTCGAGCATGATTTAATTATTTTAGATAAATTGTTCCATAAATCGGGGCCATGGTGTCTGATTGATTTATGTGTAATCAACAATCTGGGGTTAGTTAAATGAAAATTCTCAGAAATACGAGTTGGATAAGAATGAATTGTATTATTATGAACAAAAAAATTATCGAATGAAGGTGGCAGTTGCTAATTAATGTATTTGAACATAAAAATTGCAACTTGGAGAGTATGTAAGTCAGTGACTTTTAAGGTTTTTAACTTAAGAAATAATGGGTCTGTATGGGTTAAACAAAAAAGAGATCCAGTACAAATATGCAATGCCCTTTTTTGCAATAAAAGAATTGAATTAAGTTTGGTTACACCACAATTTGCCCAAACAATATAACAATATTATGCTATATATGTGACCTTGTAACCGTAGGTCCGATTTTCAAAAAAATTCTTTTAAAAGTTGCGCAAGATTAGAAAGAAAAAAAGTCAGCGAGCGGCGGGGCGCCATCCATATGCGTTCCCAAGCAATCGGAACAATCGTGGAGGGGGGGGGGCATAATGCCCCCCCGGTCTTATAAGGATTAAACCAGTTCGAAACTTTGCGTAATTCACAATTTAAAATATTCACTAATGATTCTAATTTCTTATAAAAGCAAAACATATTTGTGTCATCTGCAAAAAGAATAAATGTGACCCGGCACCACAAAACCAACAAAAAGTCGCAACCAGCGATTCTCCGTAATCAGCTAAAATGTAAATTTAGGTGAAAAAAATAGATTTTTGTTTTTTTGCATTTTCTGAAAGAGTGGTCTTTTTTGTACCTAGTATCAAAATTTGGAAGTCTAAAACATAGTAGAAGATGTGTTTTAAACGGTTTTTCTAGACCAGTTTTTTTCGCACAGCCTTCGGTCTCTTCCAAAATTTGATCTCTTTTCCCGAGCGAAATTATCGTAGTCCGGAAATGGTCGGTCGTTGCTAACGGGTCGTGCTACGCGGGCTGTGATTGGTCCATTATAGCAATCAGTGCGGCGCGCCATTTTTTTTTGTATCCGCTTTCGATTTCACATCCGAGTTCCAGATTTGCGTTCGTCTTATATTCTCCGTTAACGACTTCGAGTAGCTTGATTGTACATCACATATCCAGAATTTGTTGATCAAGAGTAAGAACATTATTATATTTTATACATTTGAGAGTACAAGTTGCGAAAAAGTCTACAACGTCGTTACAATGCCAGGTTTTGTACGTGAGCAGAGCCGTGGGATGGTACCGGGGTGCGTTATTTTTTTATGCGGCACAGATTGGGGCTTTTTTTAAAAAGGGGTCTTGATTTACAGACTAATACTGGTCATGTGCGTAAAACTAGTAGAGGTCTGTTTTGAATAGTGTTACATGTAATCCACTACCGCATGGAAAATCATTACATCAACAATTCAAATTAAATTGGAAATCTGAAGAGGAGGCACCACGTCAATAAGGAGAACATCACACTAATTAGTCAATAAAACTTAACTAACTTTAAGCGAAGAGGAATGTTATCTAAACACATAGTTCGCGATGGATATACAAACTTCTTCGCAGCGCTAATGCGCTAGCGAACATGACTAGTCTCACGTACGTGCAGACACTATTCAGAAGGGAAAGAACGTACTTCCCATAGGTTTAACACGCGCCATGCCCCAATCTGTGCCGCATAAAAAAATAACGCTACCGGGGTGCACCAACGCAGATGCCCGGGTAGCTCGGGCGGTCAACGAAGCGATGATGCGGGGGCTAGCTGCGGGGGATCAGGCCAACCTTACAGCTTTGCTTACTGAACACTTCGGGCAAGACAGCGACGAGAGAATTCCTGATAATGTGGTTACAAATAATTGCCCAGATGTATACAAAACAAGATAGGTGACAAGCAGTGTTATGTAAGGGGGAACAAAAGGACTCCGGGTCCACCATGAATAGGCATTGTCTAGTGCAGGTGTCTCGGCACTATGTTGCAGTTCACTTAATCTGTCCAATTACAACTCTATACATTTACAACATAATAACTTTTGAAAGACTTAAGTCCACACATTGAAACCTCAGAAACATAATGAACAGACTATGTTTGACCTTCAGGCCAAATTTCAGCCTAATCTGAAAATCTCTTCATAGTGGTTGCTATGGCCTTTTGATTCACCCTTCTATTGATTTCCCTGTGGTTTGCTTGCTCCGCATGCTTGAATAGCCCCAAACTTTAAAGCTCTCTTTCTCACAATTTAATACCAGTAACCTCCCTCACCAGCTCTTTTCATTCACTAAATTGAAAGGGTTAGAAAGCTTCAATTTGGACAAGTAATATACCATTTTAATGAGGAGAACTTCTTCTTTCATAATCAGATGAAATCAGGAAAATAATTTTTTGCGACTTTTTGGTGGTTTTGTGGTGCCGGGTCACAAATGACAATAAAGAAGATGTGTTGGATAAATAATTTATGTATAAAAGAAATAAAAGTGGGCCTAAAATGGAGGCTTGGGGAACGCCACAATAAACGGAAAGTAAATCCGAATTAAGACAGTTAAAATTAACATATTGTTTTCTATTTGTTAAATAATCCTTAAGATATGAGAGGACTTGGCCCCGAATGCCATACAAAGAGAGTTTTTGGAGTAAAATATTATGATCGAGCGTATCAAACGCTTTACTGAGATCTAAAAAAATACCAATTACGTGTTCTTTATTTGCTATGGCATTAGTAATCTTATCATAAATTTGTACTAAGGCCAAGTCAGTGGAGTGATTTTTCCTAAAACCATATTGATTTAGATTTAATATTTGGTGAGTATTTAAAAAATTGATTAACACAATTATTATACACAATTTTCTCTAAAACTTTAGATATACTAGGAAGAATAGATATTCGACGATAATTACTAATTTCATGCGAATCATCTTTTTTAAAGATCGGAATTACCTTCGCTATCTTAAGTAAATCTGGAAAAACACCTTGCAATAAAGACTGATTAATAATATGGGTTAGTGGACTAGCAATTACATGTATTATTTGTTTTAAAAGTGATGTACTAATTCTATCACAACCTTGAGCTTTGGACATGCTTAATGCTTTAGTAACGGTAATAATTTCATTAGGGTTTGTTGGACTTAAAAAAAGTGATTGTTGGATTCGATCTGATAAAAAGTCAGTAAATGAATGTTAGAAGGACTATCAATTTCACTTGCAAGTTGGGGTCCAATATTAGTGAAAAATGAATTAAAATAATTAGCATTATTACTAGAATCCTCAATTATAACATTATTTAAGGTGAGCTCATCTTTTGGTAAAGGGTCTATTTTTTCCCCATAATTTCTTTAATAACTTTCCAAGTAGCATATGTGTTACAACTAGCCCTCTTTAATTTATTTGAAGAATACGATTTAAAACAATACACAAATAAGCCAACAAGAGTAACCTGTGTGATTGAGACATTAATTGATGTTTTATTCTTCTAATCATGAAAAAGTTTCTTTTAGTGATGTCATCCCACTGAGTTTAAGCGACCATTTTATGACAGTATGTAATCTTGGTAGAGCAAGAACCATGAAAACACATCATAAGTACATGTATAGTCGTAATACGAAAAGATTCGATTAAGCTCAATTTAAATTGGATCTCTGTAAAGTTCATTGGGATGATGTACTTTCTGACCCTGATCCAATCAGTGCTTTTGAAAGTTCAATTTAGTTTTAAATAAACATGCTCCATTAAGAAGAAAAATAATTCGTCATAAAGATTCACCGTGGATGAATAATGAAATTTTAAGTAGAATGCGAGAAAGAGATCGAATGAAAAGAAATGCTAAAGGATCAGGGTCATCGAATGACTGGGTAATGTATACAAAACTAAGAAATGCTGTCACATCAATGATTAGGGAATCTAAAAAGAGATATGTTTCGGAAAGCATTTCGAATAATGAAGGTAAATTAAATGAAATGTGGAAATCATTGAGACGTATCATACCTAAAAAAGTAAATGATAGCGGTTTTCAAAAGATAATTATAGACAATAAAGAAATAACAGGATCAAAATATATTGCATCATGTTTGAATGCCCATTTTGTAGATTTACCATCTAAACGGAAGGGAACCAAAATATTTGGTGGTAATATGGATCAGTATATGACCCAAGTAAACTCAACATTTAAGTTTAAAGAGATAACAGATAATGAGGTTTTGAAATGTATTCATGATATTGCAAGGAATAAGGCCACTGGCCTCGATCAAATACCAGCCAGTTTCGTAAAAGATTCTATTGAATACATTGTTAAACCGCTAACTCATATCATCAATGCGTCATTAAGAAAGGGGAAAATTCCTTGTGCCTGGAAAAAGGCCCGGGTGACGCCTATTCACAAAGGTGGTGATAGAGCTAATCCCTGCAACTATAGGCCAATATCGGTCTTACCTGTATTATCTAAAGTGCTGGAAAAACTTGTGTTTAATCATGTGTATGATTACCTTTCAAAGAATGAACTATTATGTCATAACCAACACGGCTTCCGCCCGAAACATTCGACTTTGACTGCACTCTTATCTCTCACAGAAGATGTTTGTAAAAAAAATTAGACAATGGGTATGTAGTAGGTATTGTAACGCTTGACTTAGAAAAAGCGTTCGATTTTGTATCATTTGAGATTTTGCTTAAAAAGCTAAGATATTATGGTTTTGATCAAAGTTCAATATGTTAGTTTCAGGATTATTTCCATGATAGGGAACAACGCACTTTGGTAGACGGTAGCATGTCACAGAGCAGGAAAGTAACAAGCGGAGTGCCCCAAGGAAGTATCCTTGGGCCATTGATGTTTAATTTTCACTCTGAATGATTTATATAAATCAATAAACAATGTTCCCTTTCTCTGTATGCGGATGACACTTGTATGTATTTTGCATCAAAAGACCCAAAGATATTAGAGAAAGTAATCAATGGTGATTTGAAATCAGCTACGACATGGTTTTCAAATAATGAATTGTTGCTTAACGTTGACAAATGTCAGGTCATGTTAACCGGCTCAAAGTCCAATTTGAGTCGTTTCTGTAATGTTGATATTCGTCTGAATAACAAAAAATTACTTAGAGTAATGGAATGCAAATATCTTGGGATTTTGCTTGATTGCAATTTCTCATGGAACCAACAAATAGACCATGTAAAGAAAAAGATAATAAAGACGTATTTTTGCACTAAAGCGAATGAGAAAATTCACAGATGAAAAGATAGCATTAATACTGTACAAAACCTTAATTCAGCCTCATTTCGCTTATTGCAGCACGATTTGGATGAACGGTAGAGAAACTCGGTTAAAACAACTTCAAACTCTACAAAATAGGTGTTTGAGATCTGTACTTGGAGTGAATAGTAGATATCACACTGAAATTCTTTATAAAACCCTTGAAATTGACATGCTAAAAGAATACTAGGTCAAACAGGCTTTGGTTACTATATTTAAGTTGTTACATAATCTTGGTCGACCTGTTTTATCGTCATTGATCCAATTTAATACTAATGTAGGCTATATGTTCCGTTATGCAAATTCACAAATCCCCCTTCCAAGACCTCACACAAATTTTCTTCAAAATAGTCCATTATACACTGTCGCTCATAAAGGTGGATTTTTTTTTTTATCCCAATTTATGGAATTATTTTAAAAATAGTTTAAAAATAATAGATCTAGATAATAGTATACATTCTCAGATTTTATTGAATAATATTTTGCCAATGTGTATTTTGCGTGACTGCTGAAGCATGTGTATGCTACTATGCTTATTAACTAGGGGGGACCTATGCCCTTAAGCCCCACAAAAGGGCACTAATATAGCACATCGACACGGTTTTGATCCTGGGGCCTCACAGTTACGAGGCCATTGCTTTGTCACTGAACCATGACTGTACGCAGTGGGGGCTAGGGTAGGGGACAGTTTCCATAAATTAAAAAAAAAAACAGAAAATGCTATAAATTTTCAATAAATTATTGCATTTTACCCCGGTTCCCAACATAACCAAATCTTCTGTGTGCCCATGGCCCATGCCTTGAGCCATAATGCATGGCCGTCCAGAGGATTTTGTTATGTTGGGAACCGGGGATTTATTGCATTTTCTGTTGTTTTTTTAATTTATGGAAACTGCCCCCTACCCTAGCCCCCGCTGCGTACAGTCATGGTTCAGTGACAAAACAATGGCCTCGTAACTGTGAGGCCCCAGGATCAAAACCGTGTCGATGTGCTATGTTAGTGCCCTTTTGTGAGGAATTAATCCTCATTACTGTCATTTATGACTTGAGGGCGTAGGTCCCCTAGTTAATAAGCATAGTAGCATACACATGCCTTAAGCAGTCCCGCAAAACACAAATTGGCAAATTATTATTAAATAAAATCTGAGAATATATACTATTCTCTAGAACTATTTTATTTTTTTTATTTTTTTAATAATTCCATAAATTGGGGTAAAACTAAAATATTCCACCGTTATGAGCGACAGTGTACCATGCATCAAAACTTGTTAATACCCTACCCAACGATATCAGAATAATAAATGTTTTTAAATCTTACAACATTGAGATTAGTAAAATTCAAGATATTTGCTCACTTCTTTCAACTCGTAGATAATTTTTTTTTTTCCCTCACTTTATCACTATGATTCTATTTTGTACTTAAATTTTTGTAAATATTTTCACTTATTATAACTTGCATATTTGTTTGTAAATTGTATTTTCATTGTTTTATATTCTGTTATATGTAATCACGGCCTCGCTGAAAAACAGCTTTTGCTGAATGCGGGCACAATTGTATTATGTTTTTAACCGTGAATAAATAAAATATACCATACCATACCATTTACCAGCCCAGTATCCGGTATATCAGGACATTCCAAGAATGGAACCAACTTGGAGATATGCTTCCCTTCGAAGAAGGACAGATCTGCTTCAACTTGCACCAGCATCATGATCTGTTGAGCCCATGTGGTTCCTGGTATCATAGAAACAAAATGAAGGTGCACCATTTTAAGCAAATAAGGCTTCATGTTTGATTAACAATATACAATATAAATACAGCACTTGCAAAATAGGATAACCAACATTATTACCCGTATCAGACATCTGAGCTGGTCATTTACAAAACCGTATTGCCCTAGTTTTTACTAGCAGTGGGAACGGAGGGGTATATTCTTTGTATTTTCCTTGGTCTCCCTGCCCGTATAGACTTTTTGTGTAGAGACGAGTGGTCTGGCCACTGTCCAATCATCATCTCAAGCGACATCAAGCTTCAACTCTCCAACCTACCAAAGAAGAGATGGAATTTCAGAAAAGCTGACTGGCCCAAGTTCCAGGAACTCACCAACAAGCTAACATCTCGACTGCCAGACCCCTCCACCAGTAATGTGAAAGACTCTTACTCTGCTTTCTGCTCCATGTTACATCAGGCGGCAAAACTCTCCATCCCCAGGGGCAGGAGACACCCGTATATTCCATGCTGGGACGAAGAATGTGACCGTCTGTACGAATCCTACACTAAGTCCAAGACCATTGAAGAAAGAGAAGCTGTAGGGAACGACCTGCTGATATCACTAGGAGAAAAGAGGAGGATTAGATGGGAAGAAGAAGTCTCTGAGATCAACTTTACCCACTCTAGTCGCAAGGCCTGGACTACCATCAACAAACTCACTGGTCGAAGCAGCGCTCCAAAACAGTGTCCTGTTACTGCAAACTCCATCGCTTCAGTCCTAGTTAACAATGGAAAGTGGCAAGAAAAAACCACTGAGGCCAAAGTCCACTCTAGCTCGGTGAACTCTGAGATAAAGAACCTCCTCAAGTCCACTCCAGAGTCAACCTCCATGTCTGAAGCCTTCACCTTGGATGAGGTTGAAACTGCACTGAAATCAATAAAGTCCGGCAAAGCGCCAGGCAACGATAACATCCACACAGAGTTCCTCAAGAACATGAGTCGCAAAGCTACTTCCTGGCTACAAGCCTTTCTCTCTACCTGCATGATAACATCCACTATTCCATCAAAATGGAAGACCGCTAAAGTTATTGCCATTCTGAAGCCCAAGAAGCCTGCAGACGAACCCAAGAGCTACCCTCCAATCAGTCTGCTATCGCACATCTACAAGCTACTTGAAAGGCTGCTACTTGCCAGAATCGTTGACACTGTCGAAGAGAAGCTACCTACTACACAGGCAGGTTTCAGGAAAGGTAAATCAACCACCGACCAAGTAGTCAGGCTTGTAAACGACATAGAGACGGCCTTCCAGAAGAAGCAGAAGTTTGGTGCAGTTCTTGTCGACCTTACTGCGGCATTTGACACAGTATGGCACCGTGGCTTATACCTCAAGACCCTGCAGACCATTCCAGATGTAAGAATCGTGAAATTCATCATGCTGCTTGTACAAGACCGGTCATTTGTCCTCGAAACATCAAACGGCGAATGCAGTAGGAAGAGGAAACTCCGCAATGGTGTGCCGCAAGGCTCTGTCCTCGCTCCGATACTTTTCAACATCTATGTCTCGGATATGCCCAAGGGGGAATGCATGCAGTATTCCTACGCAGACGACACCGCACTGGGGTTCAACAACCACTCCTTCGAAGCAATCGAAACATCACTGGAGAAGGACCTGAAAATGCTAGCCGAGTTCTTCTCGAGATGGCATCTCAAGATAAGCATACCAAAGACTGTATCCTCCGTCTTCCACCTGGCTAACCGATGCGCCAACCGAGAGCTGAATATCTCACTAGATGGGTCTAGGCTGAACTTCGTCTCAACACCAAAGTACCTAGGTGTCACTCTTGACCGAAGCCTCACCTTCCACGAGCATGCCAAAGCCACAGCTCAAAAGACCCAAGCCAGAGTGTCTCTCCTAAAGAAGCTTGCAGGGACCGGATGGGGAGCTAATTTCACCACCCTTCGCACCTCCACTCTAGCTCTTGCCTTCTCCACTGCCGAGTATGCTGCACCTGCATGGAGCCACAGCACCCATGTACACAAGGTTGATGTTGTCCTCAATGATGCTATGAGACTAATCAGCGGAACACTCACTGCAACACCAGTCAGCAACCTGCCAATATTATCTGGCATACCACCAGCTCAGCTCAGACGAGATGCGCAGTATGCTAAGCTTGCCCAAAAGCATGACAGAGATAAATGCCTTGTTCCTGCCCCCTCTGCCTTTGAAGGACAGCGTCTCCCTAGAAGACACTTTGCAACACAGGCTGCTGAGCTGCGGCCTGAGAACCCCCCCCCCCCCCTCCACCTTAGCCACTTGGATAACAAAACGCTGGTCAGACCAGTGGAATTCGTCCACTACCAATCTGAAGGAGTTCATCCCAAAGCCCTGTGCAAAACCAAGTGGCAGCGACCTCCCAAGAAAAGCCTGGGTCAACCTAAACCGTATCAGAACTGGAGTTGGCCGCACACAATATTTCCTACATAAAATTGGAGCTGAATCATCACCAAACTGCGCCTGTGGAGAGATCCAAACTATGGATCATGTCATTGATGATTGTCCGATCTACAAATCCCCCCACGGCGCTTCCGGACTTCGTGAGCTCGATGATGAGACGATCTGTTGGCTCAATAAGGATCTTCCTATCTAGATGATGTACTCCCTGATATTCTTTGCACGAACGAACGAACGAGTGAAAATATAGTCTTTTTTATATACCTCATACATAGATTGTCATTCACTGATTGGTCAAGACTATATCACATGACAAGGAGCATT
The DNA here is from genome assembly GCA_035222895.1 of Strongylocentrotus droebachiensis. Taxonomy (NCBI): domain Eukaryota; kingdom Metazoa; phylum Echinodermata; class Echinoidea; order Camarodonta; family Strongylocentrotidae; genus Strongylocentrotus; species Strongylocentrotus droebachiensis. Next base: position 39,566 of record JAVYIG010010745.1, read on the forward strand.
TCGATCTATCATTGCGTCGTTCTATCAGACCCTGTGATAGTACTCCAAAACCCTGTGATAGAACTCCTAACCCCTGCGCGACTTTTGGACACACACACAGCGTACAAGATTCCCCCCAGCGCGCAACTCACTCGTTGTCATGGCGCTCTAGCTCAAAATGATTTATTCATGTCAACGCAGCTAAAACCAAAGTTGTTGTATTTTCTCGTGGTAAAGTTCGAAAAATTCATATAGACCTATTTAAATTTGATGATGATATTGTAGAAGTTGTTGATGAATACGTCTATCTTGGAACGGATGAGGTATATAAAACAAATATGGACTGCTCTGTAATCGGATGGTGGAGGAAATTATCACTTCGTCGGTGGTGTTCATACCGGCCATTCTATCACCCACTCGGCTTCGCCTCGAGGGTGATAGAAGGGCCGGTATGAACACCACCTTGGGAGTGATAATTCCCACCATCATCCTCATGAGCAGTCAATATTTGTATAATATACCTCATACATAGATTGTCATTCAGTGATCGGTCAAAACTATATCACATGACAAGGAGCATTTCGATCTCTCATTGCGTCAGAGGGTTTGATAGCTAGTATATATCAAACCCTGTGATAGTAAGCAAATATTAATCGACTACGAGGGCAATGGTGCAAACTATCACCGAGGCGATGATAATTTGTATCCATTGCCCGAGTAAAGGAGGTTAATATTTGTTTTATATCCCACATCGGCAATAAGGTCTATTTAAAGTGAATTTTACATAATAATGAGAACTGATTCTGCAGACAGTTTAGCGTTAGCTAGATTTTACAAAGCGCAACATGCATACATGTAATACAGTCGATGCGCGCTCATTTGACATTGACATTGACTTTGACATTTCGCGTAACCTACTTTGCTATCCGTATTCAATAGGCAAGTGTGGGCAAGTGGGGTAGCAGCAAAAAAATTACTTTACAAAAGTACTATCTCAGGTAGATAGTACTTATCTATATTTTATCATGTGATCTCGTTTAGACTAATCAGATTGCAAGATTCTTAGTATGCGGGATATAAAACTCCTTACCCCTCCGCGACTTTGGCGCAAACACAGCGTACAAGATTTCAAATGCGCGCTCAAGCCATGCAATTTACGCTGGGCCGCGCGCAGTAACCGCATTAACTTACTGCAGTACCTGTAAACATGTACAGTATAGATTAAATTTACGTTTGTTGGATTTCTTTTAGCGTTGGATATGTGAACTGTTTGGAGCTTCAAAATACTGTAAATATATTACTGTGATGAGCATATAGACTCTAGATATTAGATTTATTTTCTAGACCTATTCATGAATCAATGAAAAGGATTAAGGTATATAAAACAAATATGGACTGCTCTGTAATCGGATGGTGGAGGAAATTATCACTCCCTCGGTTGTGTTCATACCGGCCCTTCTATCACCCCTTACTTGTATAGTATTGACCGCGTCGTATTTTGTCATTTTCATTGCGCATCTATTAAAGCTGTGCACTTTGTGCGACTCTATTGTGACGTAATAATCACACCAATTAAGGCACACTGTTTGCAGTGTATCGAAAATTTCGTCAAGCACTGCTGGTTTGACAAAGTTTGTTCAGTTCTTTGAGATTGTCATGGTTGATTTATGTATTTGCTCTAGATGTCTGATTTGGATAACAATAAAAATATTGACTGGCTTAACTTTCGGGAGATACCACATTATATTGCCCTCACAAGACCCATATTGCCCTCGTCTATGGCTCGGGGCAATATGAGTCTAATTTGGGCAATATATGTCGTATCTCCCTCAAGGCCAGTCAATATTATATAAATAACCATTGCAAAAATCAAAAGGCGAGGCTTTAAATAGTTAAAGACTCGTGATAGATTTCCTTCGTGAAGTTACTTTAAAAAATCCAAAGATAGTTCTTGTCTTCATGTAAAAATTGCTACGTTTTGCGATGTTAGAACATGATATTGGGTGAGCTATGACGACCGATAATATCCTTCTCCACTTGGGACTGACATAATATTATATAGCTGTGTATTAATCAACTTATTCTAGACTCCGTACTATATGTATAAAGTTCATTCAAAGTAGAGGATTCGTACACAGTTGATGTAAGCAAATTGGGAACTGCACTCTAACTGGAAGACAGTGAGTGAACTCGTACAAATTAGTAATATTAGAATGATCATACTATTACTAGTAACTCGTACCTACTCGGGGGCATTTTTAGTATCTGGATTATATACTAGGAGTTTCTTCGCCGAGCTGTCTTGAGTTCTGTACGAGTTGTTTGTTAAGCAGGGCTCCCACTTAGCCGAGTTGTATTAGCAAGTTAAGGCGAGTTGTGGTGAGTTGCCTCAAAGAGGCACTCGCAATAACTCACAAAAGCTCTTCTTGTATACTCGGAATAACTTGCGATAACTCGGTATGGCTTAGCGTAACTCTTTACAACATTCCACGACTCTCCTCGAATTTCCAAAATTTTGAACATGTTCAAAATTTTCGCCAATTCGTTGTAATTCGAGGTGAACTCGTTTACACTCGTAATGTACTCGCATTACTCGTAACAAGCTCGCGCTGCACTCTTCATAAGGTGGCGAGTTGCTACGAGTTATGATGAGTGATAAGCAAGTACAACTCGAATTACAACGAATCGGCAATAATTATTAACATGTTCAGAATTTTCACTGATTCGTTGTTACTCGAGGTGAATTCGTTGTGACTCGAGGTGAACTCGCTTACACTCCTCATATACTCGCATTACTCGTAACAAGCTCGCGACGCACTCTTCATAAGGTGGCGAGTTGCTTCAAATTATAAAGAGTGCAGCGGGAGCTTGTTACGAGTAATGCGAGTATATTACGAGTGTAGGCGAGTTCACCTCGAATTACAACGAATCGGCAACAATTTTGAACATGTTCAACATTTTGGAACTTCGAGGAGAGTCGTGGAATGTTGTAAAGAGTTACGCTAAGCCATACAGAATTGTTGCGAGTTATTCCGAGTTACAAGAAGAGTTTTCGCGAGTTATTGCGAGTGCCTCTTTGAGGCGACTCACCACAACTCGCCATTACTCGCTAATACAACTTTCAATTCGTACTCACATCGTAACCCAGTCGTACTCAGTCCGTACTCAACTCGTAATCAATGTTACCTTGTTCGGGAAAGTGCAAGAGGAGCCTTAGGTTACCCACCTGTCTTTGGATAAGTGATAATGAACACGTCATCCGATCGGAGTTTGAAATTCTTGGTCTGCTCAATACACTTCTTGGTAAAGAAAAAGCTCATGATGGTGTTGTCGTACTCGTAGCAATTTTTGGCAACATGTGCCGGAGCCTCGGCGAGGAGGGATGACATCTCCCCGGTCCAAGACCGGACAGGTTCTAAACAAAACAAAAACAACAACAGAAACGCATAGAAATTATTAGAATTGTTCGCAATGAATCATTGTAATTATTTATTATTTTATTATTATCATCATCATTACTAGAATTGGTGATTAATCGAATTTACTATTGTTGTTATTATTGTAACTTTTTTTAGTAAAATTAAAGATTGACATTAACGTTTAAAGATTGGCATCAAAGTCAAGATGAGGATGCGCAATGGGTCAGTGGTAGAGCGCAGTGATAGAGTAGTGGTCTCGTAACCGGGCTTGAAACCAAGTCGATGCGGTTTAGTGCCCTTTGATAAGGCATTAATCCTCATTACCCAGTCCCTCTGCGATGGCTTAAAGCCATCCGTCAACTGATTGCTAATTTATACAAGCATACACATGCTTTCTTAGCAGTCAGGTAAAACACACAAACAAACAAACAGATCGATATCAAACTCGAGTTGAGATTGACATCAAACCCAATATATTGGTATTAATTTCAAGTTAAGATCTGACTAAATTCAAGAAGAGATCGCGTCTAACTAAAGAACTAATATTAATGGCATCAAAGTCAAGATGAGATAAATATCAAAGTCGACTTTCATAATGAAGACAACGTCCAGGAATCGCATTGGGTAGCGATTGATTGATTGATTGATTCTTATCGCGGTAACTTAATTCGCATCTCTTCATGAAGCCGAGCCCTTTCTTTAACGCCACACTTCACCTTAGAAATGAGTTATTCAGAGTCAAACAAACTAATAAGGATTCTCTCTCTAATATGATTCTCTAGTATGATTCTCTCTCTATTATGATTCTCTCTCTAATATGATTCACTAGTATGATTCTCTCTCTAATATAATTCTCTCTCTAATATGATTCTCTCTCTAATATAATTGTCTCTCCCTTTATTGTTATTCTCTCTCTAATATGATTCTCTCTCTAAAATGATTCTCTAATATGATTCTCTCTCTAAAATGATTCTCTAATATGATTTTCTTTCTAATATGATGCTCTCTCTAATATGTTTGTCTCTCCCTTTATTGTTATTCTCTCTCTAATATGATTCTCTCTCTAATCTGATTCTCTAATATGATTCTCTCTCTAATATGATTCTCTCTCTAATATGATGCTCTCTCTAATATGATTCTCTTTCTGATATGATGCTCTCTCTCTAATATGAGTTTATAATATGATTCTCTCTCTAATATGATTCTCTCTAAAATATGTTTGTCTCTCTAATATGATTCTCTAATATGATTCTCTCTCTAATATGTTTGTCTCTCCCTTATTGTTATTCTCTCTCTAATATGATTCTCTCTCTCTCTAATATGTTTGTCTCTCCCTTTATTGTTATTCTCTCTCTAATATGATTCTTTCTCTAAAATGATTCTCTAATATGATTCTCTTTCTAATATGATTCTCTCTCTAATATGTTTGTCTCTCCCTTTATTGTTATTCTCTCTCTAATATGATTCTCTCTCTAATATGATTCTCTCTCTAATCTGATTCTCTAATATGATTCTCTCTCTAATATGATTCTCTCTATAATATGTTTGTCTCTCCCTAACTGTTATTCTCTCTCTAATATGATTCTCTCTCTAATACGATTCTCTCTCTAATATAATTCTCTAATATGATTCTCTCTCTAATATGTTTGTCTCTCCCTTACTGTTATTCTCTCTCTAATATGATTCTCTCTATATTATGTTTGTCTCTTTAATATGATTCTCTAATATGATTCTCTAATATGATTTTCTAATATGATTCTCTCTCTAATATGTTTTTCTCTCCCGTATTGTTATTCTCTCTCTAATATGATTCTCTCTCTCTAATATATTTGTCCCTCCCTTTATTGTTATTCTCTCTTTAATATGATTCTCTCTCTAAAATGATTCTCTAATATGATTCTCTTTCTAATATGATGCTCTCTCTAATATGATTCTATAATATGATTTTCTCTCTAATATGATTCTCTCTATAATATGTTTGTCTCATTAATATGATTCTCTAATATGATTCTCTAATATGATTCTCTAATATGATTCTCTAATATGATTCTCTAATATGATTCTCTAATATGATTCTCTCTCTAATATGTTTGTCTCTCCCTTACTGTTATTCTCTCTCTAATATGATTCTCTCTATAATATGTTTGTCTCTCCCTTACTGTTATTCTCTCTCTAATATGATTCTCTCTCCAATATGTTTGTCTCTCCCTTACTGTTATTCTCTCTCTAATATGATTCTCTCTCTAATATGATTCTCCAGTTGTCCAGGGTGTGGTGCCTTTTCGGACAACTCGCCACACTTTTCCCCCTAATGATTTCTAGATCTAAAATCCATCATCTTAGATGAAATTGTCATTTTTCATGATTTTCGTGCTTTTATAAACACAGTAATTACAAAGAATAAAGAATAAAGCTGATTTCCCTTGCAACAATAATATATTTTGACAAACCGAAGGCGTACGATCGCCAGATCTCTCGGTATTTAGATCTAGAGGTCTATACACCCACAACAAAAAGTGAGTCATTTGACACATTTAAGCATAATTTTCGTGAGTCAGGTGTAAATTGACTCATTAGTAACAACCAATGAGTCTCTATTGACTCATTTATATTTCACCAGTGTGTCAATCATGAGCTGACGCATTTGCAAAATGCTTCGACTGACTCACATGGTCGTAAAAAATGAGTCAAGATCGACATAAGAGCATTTTAGAAGAAAAAAGTGAGTCAACTTGAAAGTGAGGCTGTATGCATGCGCGCGCATGCTTTCGTGACGTCATCCAAAATGCGCATTCTCGAGCCATATTTGAATTCCCGATCGACGACGCGACGTCGCCATCTTATATCTTGGATTCAGAAGAGTTTTGACTGCAGCTAGTGAAAAATTGGTACGCATAATTATTCATATGGTTTTAAACGATGATTTTTATGACTGGATTCGTGGGCTGAATCTTCTGATTATTATACAAATGATGCATGCGTTCATTTTACGATATCCGCACTCGAGTTGATGACGCTGTGTGTAACTTAACTACGGTATAGATTCTCACTATGAACATGACAGACAATGAAAGCGGACAAAATAAACAGTTCCTCAGGAAAACAAAGGAACATCTCTTCACTGCTATTATGTAAAAATGTGTAGAACAGGTGAATATGCATGTGACACCTGTTCTACACATTTTACATAATAGCAGTGAAGGGATGTCCCTTTGTCTACCTGAGGAACTGTATATTTTGTCCGCTTTCATTGTCTGTCATATTCATAGTGTCTACTGTATCGCACGAAGCCGTGTCGAATGAAAACATGCATGATCTTGCATCATTGTTTTATACAACGAAACTCCTAGATCCTTGTTATTTGATGTAAAACGAATTAATTCAAGATTGTTTCGTGACAGTATGGGTGACAAATAAATCTCAAGTTAAGGCTTAATTTAGTGCGTACAAAGTAGATTTTTCAGATTCGGGTAGCGGGACCACCGATTACATCGCTAAAATGTGATATTTTAGGATATATTTTCCATTGCAAATGTGGACAGTGACTCTGGCATGGTATGGTATGTGTGTGATAGGCCTAGGGAGTAGGGGGGTCTATGTCATGATGCACCCACAACAAAAAGTGAGTCACCCTTACTCAAATTGATGAGTCACTGGTTTGTCCGTACAGCGAAACACTTGAAGGATCATGTGAGTCACTATGACTCGATACAAATGAGTCTTATTTATCTAAGACTCACTTCAAGTGAGTCTTTAAGACTCATTTGTATCGAGTCATAGTGACTCACCTGATCCTTCAAGTGTGTCGCTGTACGGACAAACCAGTGACTCATCAATTTGAGTAAGGGTGACTCACTTTTTGTTGTGGGTGTAGCAGCTGCATTTTTCTGTCTCAGAAATTGTTTAATGGTAGGATACTGGAAGCACTGGCGTACTGATGGGGGGGGGGGGGGTGGTTATTTGACCCGAGAAATAACATTGAAATGTGATTTATTTCTAGATTTTCCGGGTTAGTTTCGTCAGAGGCGGCATTCCTCATTTGGGGGGGGGGCAGGGGCGTCGCCAAAGGGGGGGGTGTGGGGGTGCGACACCCCCCCCCCCACCTGTCAGGATTTTGTCGGTAAAATTACGCTGCCGTCGGGAAAAAGAGAAAAGGGGGAGGGAAAAAAAGAGAGGGAAAAAAAGAGAGGGAAAAAAGAGAGGGAAAAAAGAGAGGGAAAGAAAAGAAAAAAAGAAAAGGAAAAGAGAAGAAAGAAAGGAAAAGAAAGGGAAAGAAAGGAAAAGAAAGGAAAGAAAAGAGAAGAAAGAAGGAGAAAAAAGAAAAAGAGAGAGGAGAGGAAAGAAAGGAAAAAAAACAAAAGAAAGGAAAAGGAAAAAAGAAGAAAAAAGAGTGAAAGGGAAACAAAAGAAACGGGGGATGAAAGAGAGGAGAGAGAGGGGAGGTAAGAGTCTGAGAAAGGAGGAGTGGGAGTAAAAGAGAGAAGGGGGTTTGTTGGGTGAAGTCGTCTCGTCGAGGGAGCAAGAAAGACACGGGTAAATATGTTGCTGTGTCGGGTCAGCTGTGTCGGTATTCTTGCTCGATCTTAGTGTACTATATCAATGCAGAAGTTTGAAGTCGGTGAGATGGATATTGTCGGTCGGCCGACAAGTTTTTTTTCCCTACGAACTGTGACTTCTTATCCGCTGTGACGACTTCGAGAGTGACTTTAACTACAATACTTGTATTTTCTCGAAGTTTCACTTTCCTATAATATCAGCTAAAGAAATCAGGTTTAAAATTTTCGGGGAAACTAAATTCAAACAAGGTTTAAGAGTCAACAACGGTACGACGAATCGTCTTCCTTTCTTTATATTGTGATGAAACGGCAAAAATTCCGCACTTTGCGCGGAAGGGGAAACTTCATTTAGACGAGTCGAGAACGGTACAACGAATCGTCTTCTTTCTCTAATAATTGGAGGAAACGTCAAAGCTTTCGCGCTTCGCAAAACGGGGAAACTGAATTCAGATGAATAGGGCTTAATAAGATTCGAAAACGGTACGACGAATCGTCTTCTTTCTCTAATAATTTAAGGAAACGTCAAAGCTTCCGCGCTTCGCGCGAGAGGGGTAAACTATTCAGACAAAATTAATAGGGCTTATTTAGAGTAAAAAACGGTACAACGAATCGTGTTCTTTCTCTAATAATTGGAGGATCAGATGAATAGGGCTTAATTAGATTCGAAAACGGTATAAGGAATCGTCTTCTTTTTCTCTATATCGTGATGAAACGCCAAAAATTCCGCGCTTCGCGCGGAAGGGGAAAACTTCATTTACACGAGTCGAGAACGGTACGACGAATCGTCTTCTTTCTCTAATAATTTAAGGAAACGTCAAAGCTTCCGCGCTTCGCGCGAGAGGGGGAAACTGAATTCAGACAAAATTAATAGGGCTTATTTAGAGTCGAAAACGGTACAACGCATCGTGCTCTTTCTCTAATAATTGGAGGAAACGTCAAAGCTTTCGCGCTTCGCGCGAGAGGGGTAAAACTGAATTCAGATGAATAGGGCTTAATAAGATTCGAAAACGGTACAACGAATCGTCTTCTTTCTCTAATAATTTGAGGAAACGTCAAAGCTTTCGCGCTTCGCGCGACAGGGGGAAACTGAATTCAGATGAAAGGGCTTAATAAGAGTCGAAAACGGTACAACGAATCGTGTTCTTTCTCTAATAATTTAAGGAAACGTCAAAGCTTCCGCGCTTCGCGCGAGAGGTGGAAACTGAATTCAGACAAAATTAATACGGCTTATTTAGAGGCGAAAACGGTACAACGAATCGTGCTCTTTCTCTAATGATATGAAGAAACGTCAAAGCTTTCGCGCGAGAGGGGGGAACTGAATTTAGATGAATAGGGTTTATTAACAGTCGAAAACGGCACGACGAATCGTCTTATTTCTCTAATAATTTAATGAAACGTCAAAACTTCCGCGCTTCGCGCGGGAGGGGGAAGCTACATTCAGATAAGGATTAAGAGTCGAGAACAGTACACCGAATCGTCTGCTTTTTCTCATAATTTAATGAAACGTCAAAGCTTCCACGCTTCGTGCAGGAGGGGGAGAACTGAATTCAGACAAGGATTAAGAGTCGAGAACAGTATACCGAATCGTCTGCTTTTTCTCATAATTTAATGAAACGTCAAAGCTTCCGCGCTTTGCGCGGAAGCGATGGGGGAAACTGAATTCAGAAAAGGATAAACAGTCGATGTTATCTATGATGTTATCCATGATTTTACCTGAATAAAGATTTATTTCAAAAAAATTAAAAAAAATAAAAATAAATAAACAGTCGAGAACGGTACAGCAAATCGTCTTCTTTTTTTTATAATAATTTAATGAAACGTCAAGGCTTTCGTGCTTCGCGCGGGAGGGGGAGGGGGCTTCATTCAGCCAAGGATTACCAGTCGAAAACGGTACAATTAATCGTCTTCTTTTCCTAATGATATGAGGCAACGTCTAAGCTTCCGCGCTTCGCGCGGAAGGCCCATCACCCATACCCCACTAATGAGCGCGCTTTTAAGTGATTCTTTTGCTCACTACCGCCCTTCCCTAAAATAAGATCCTAGCTCCGCACCTGCATTAAAATATATAGCTATGATGCTGACTAAACAAAAATTGAAGAAATAATTCGTATATTTATGTCGTCGAGGAAAATGACCATTTTGCGCATATGCAAGTACCATAGATAGTCCATAGGAAAAACAATTTAGCCTTCGGCCCCAGGTTTATAGAGTTGAATTTGTAGATATTGGACATTTAATTTTGTCGGTAATTGGTGGCTATTTTTGTCGGTAATCGTTGGCCTCTACACCCCCCCCACTGAAAAAGGTCTAGCGACGCCCCTGGGGGGGGGGGGGACACTATGCCCCCACTTTTTCAGGTTTCCCTAAAGTGCCCCTTTATCCTTTGTACATGTCCTTTTCCCTTCTGATAATTTTTAATGGTAGGAATTCATGGAAGGGTATTGGAAGCACTGTACTTGCGTCCTGATGGAGGAGGGGGCAGTTGACCCGCGAAATAAAATTGAAATGTGGTAATTTCTAGATTTGCTAGGTTACTTTCGCACAGTCCAAAAATAGATTCTTGTTGTGGGTCTTGTTGCAAGCGCAAGGAAAATCATCTTTATTCTTTAGAACAGCTCTCAAAATACTCACAATTTCCTGTTTCCTGTCATGACTGTGTTTATAAAAGAATAATGGATACATAAAATAACAAGATCATGAAGATGAGGGATTTTAGATCTAGAAATCATGAGGGGAAAAAGTGTGGCGAGTTGTCCGAAAAGGCACCCCACCCTGGACAACTCGCCTGTGGCGAGTTGTCCAGGGTATTGTGGCGAGATGTCTAGGGTATTGTGGCGGGTTGTCTTGGGGCGGGTTGTAATTGTGGCGAGTTGTCTGGATCCCGTTGTTGACATATGCGAGTTGTCCTTTGGCTTTTCCTTTCAAGCTAAGTAGCTCATTGTTTACGGCGCGTCCCCGGCGTTATAAGCTTTGCGCTGCTCCCAATGAATTACCAGCAGTATTAAAATTTTGTGTATGGAAAGGTCTCGGCGAAAATCAATATCTGTAGGACAGACATCGCGGAGCTGCATACGCTGCTGTACAAATTTCATGTAAGAGAAAACTTGACATGCATGCTTATGAAAAAATACAACTATAATGAATAATATGAAAGTTAAAAAAAAATGAGTAATGGATAATGATAGTATATACTTTGGAAATACCCTCAAATCCACTAGTTTAGTGAATTAGTGGCAGGGAAAGTTAATTTTAGGCTTGTAAAGACATCATTTACATGCCTATTATGGGAACCTGGTATACCAGGTTCCCGTCTGTGAGTGAGCTCCTATACCAGGTTCCCGGAAGGAACGGGATATGATTATCTCTCTAATATGTTTCTCTCGATTAAGCAACTTGCCTTTAGTTCCCGCCATGTTCGGATCCCGATCCCTCTCTTCTTACTGACGAAAAATTATTTTATCGCTGTACAGCTCCTACCCGATTTCACCGTCAATATAGAGTACCGACAGAACTCTTAGAATGTCACCTTTTTGGCCACCTTCTTTCCTCACATGATTGATTCAACGCAAGCCTATAAAGGACATGGTACTCTAACCTTTGGGCTTGTAATTTCTACAGTAGGAGTAGATCAAAGTTCAGTGCGTGTTCAGCCTAAAACTTGTACACAACCTCGTACAAAGAACACTGTGAACATAACTGACAAAGAAAGCGGAAAAAATAAACAGTTCCTCAGGTAGACAAAGGAACATCCCTTCACTGCTTTCACTAATTTCTTTAATTTCACGCAAAGCTCGCAAGCTTGCATTTAAAGTTGAAACTGCAAAGATATGATGCTTAAGCGGTATCTTGGACCATGTAAAGAGAGAGCAAATTATTGAAACCATCACTGATATAATGTAATCACAATTAAGGGGTATATACCAATGTCTAAAAATTGTATATTTTCGCTTTGAGGTTACCCTTTGTAGGTGGTTAAGTGTCACTTTTCCCAGAAAGTGCTCTTTTTTGTTGGTGCCCTCCCCCCACTTTGAAAGACGCTCCGCCACCCCTGACTAAAATGGGCCCCTGGTTCTTATTGCGTGTCAATTTTCTCAAATTTATATGGAACCCTCGTCTTAAACATGGCGCCTTTGTGAGTTAAAGAAGTCGCCTTCTCGCTGCACGTTTAAGTTTCCGTACAAATATGTTACATTTGTGTTTTGCTATATATATATTCAACGTTTCGTTTTACGACGTTTAGGCTACAAAAATGTATGACTTATTGAATATTTCTACGAGTTTCGTATAGCCATACGATGAATTTTGGGGGTAACATTCACTGTGTTTCCGTTCGTTGTGAACAATACGTGAGCATTGTGTGCAGTGTATTTCGTGAAAGGAAAACAAAACTTTTGAGTAAACAACTTGAGTAAACATAACAATATGAACATTGGCCAAGTGTTTTGTTGGTTTTTAGTAGTCTAGACTTCAGTTTTTCCATATGGAAGCGTTGTATCATCCGTTCAATCTGACTTGCGTGCATAGAACAAATAAGCATTTTTCCAAGAAAAGGTGAAGTTTTTAAAAACGTGCGTTTCTTTCCAGCATTGGGGCGCCCGGAAGTCACTCGGGTAACATTTCATGAAGTATAATATAAAAAGACCATGTGCAAATTTTCTGTACTTTTGTCGGAAAAAATAGATTTATCCAGCACAATGTCGTCGCTTTTTGCGTTGGAGAAGAGCAAATAGCAAGTTTCAATCACACTTTGGCCGCTCTCGCAAGCTCTCACTCGCTTCACTGTGGTCAAGCGACTTTGGGGCAAGCGGTTAATGAAAATACTAATAGTTAGCTTTCTTCTGGTATTAAACTTGTTTTGATTGATTGTATAATTTTGTCGGAATAAAGGAAACAAAAAGGCTTGACCAATAACTTATCAGCGTCTGAATTGACCTTTTGACCTTGAATTCCCTGTTGCAAGCGCACTAATGACGTCATCTTCGCTAAATCGGTGTCCTTTATCGTAAAATGCTACACTTTCACATTGTTTATACATCTTTTAAAATTATTAGTAAGATATAACATATTTTGTCTGATATCACTGAAGTTTTGGGTTTTATTTAATTAGTAATTTTAAAATAAGAGCCATTTTACTATTTTCATTTACTGGATCGTACCATTAAAGTCGCAGGGTAGAAAGATGCATTTTCCAACCGCGCCAAATTTAGTTTACGTTCCGACATTCTGTTAAATGGGTTCGTGTTGTTAAGAATCCGCGGCTTTCTGCTCTACTAAACGTCCACATGCGGAGTCGTTTATCAACTAAATTATTTAAATGTATGGATGCTTCCTTCCCAGGTGTTTGTGCTGTTGAAGCATTTCGTTCACCTGCATTCTTTGTACTCTAATTGCCAGAACGCAAATTACATGCAACCGAATTAAACAGATACGTTTTAAAATTATTTTGAAGCCCTTCAACTGATCTGCAATTAAGAATCTTTCGAGGTAGAGGATTCCATAGCGAATGCCCTGTATAAGCAAAGGCCCCCCTCCCCCAGCTTAGCATTGAACTTAGGAAGAACAAGACGAATCTGGAGCTTTGAGATCTGGAGGGAATGTAATGATTTATCAAAGTAATATAGCACACGCAATGATGACCGTTTGCAATAAGAGTGATTATATTTTGATCGAATGGTTCAAATGGTATGTTTGTGGGTGAAGTACATCTATAGAGCTAGAATTTGCTTTCAAATAATTTGTGCAAACATCTAATGTATGTACATTTATAAGTGGAAATCATATTTACATGTGTAGGCGTTTGTTCAAGGTCTGTTCTATCATTCAAGATAGAGAGCTAAAAATATGGGCCTATCAATGATAACATGGTGAGGGTAGGGTAAATCTTTTTTAGAATTGGGAATAATAAAGAAGACAAACTATGAAACGAGGTTTAATCGATTGTTGTCGCAGAAAGAAACAAAATCGAAAAAAAGAGAGCCATCAGAAAATTGTAATAATAAGGAACTGGGATGGGGATGGAATAATCTGAAGAAGAAACGAATAGATTTAACGTTATGGTTATAGAGCTTAGGACTACAAAATACCAAATCCACTAATTTCAGAAACATCCCAAGATCATGGAAGCCAATGTGACGATAGAAAGATAATTTAAAAAAAACATGTCATTCCTCCAGAAACATCCCCTCCCGAACCACTCCTACCACTCCTTCGAAACATACTGTTTAATCTAATGCTTGTTAAAATCGATAAGAGTTTGTTCTTTGGTTTGTGATGATATAGATAGATATAGATAGTTTATTGGTGTCCACAATATCTCATTTTACGAAGAGTGTAACAACACATGTACATGTACATACAATACAATATCTATCTGTTTATATCCTCTCACGTTCACTTCCCTTTTCCTTCATCTCAGTCTCCCCTCACTCTCACCTCTTTTTTATATTTTAATATTCAATTCGGCGGGGGCGTCCCCCCATATCTACGCCACTGATTTTAATACATCAGAGTATATATTTTACGACAATCAATTCATTTTTGGCATAGATACACCTGTAAGTATCACTCGTACATTTTTTTTCTTTTCGAGTTGAATAGTTTTATTCATACTGGTAGATTTTTTGACAACGCACTTTAGGCACTACATTGAGCATCCAGAGAAATGAATGTAATATATAGTTCATTTATTAGTTGGATTTTCTATAAACGATACAACTGTCTACTTGTTTCTTTGGTATAATAAACACATAATGAAAGGAACATTGCTCATAACAAAATTACGCTGAATTTACATAACGACAGCATGAACTATTATAAAGACATTTTTAAAGGCCTGATCATGAAAGTCATCGTTGCACATTACATGGTAAAGAAAAGTTATATTATTACTTCATTTACTTGTACATTTATCAAAGTACATAATCATTAACCACATCCAGCTCACACTTTCGCAGAAGAACAAAGCTTTGGAAACAAAACGCTGAATAATATGCAAAATAGAAGTAAAAGGTCTCTAGAATATTTGGTAAAGATTCGTTGATGTGTCATTATAATTCAGTATAAAAGACAAACATATTTTTTTTTCTTCTTCCAAGATACATAATTATGATAATAATGATAGGTCAATCTATATAGCGCAGCCACTATAATATTATGAATATCCAAAGTATCATAATATTATTACCGCGGCTGTAGCTGAGCTGCCATAGTAAGGCGCTAAAGCATCCAAGGAATTTTTTCCTACCGGGTACCCATTTACTTCATCTGGATGGAGAGTGGCAAATGTAGTTTGTAATGCCTTGCCAATGTGTGAATCAAAGCGCAATAATGAATTTAGGCAGAATGAGAAAGTGATGTTAGGATGAATTCATGATCAGGGACCGTGTTTTCTTGTCATTGCAGGATGAAGATAAAGTAGGTTAAGCGAGGGCGCGTCGCAACCGAGCAATAAGATTTGCCATTCGTGAATAGTGGAATTTTACTTCTATATGGCCTTTTAGAACAAAATGTAAACTGTCATATGTAGCCTTATGTGCTATTCCCTTTGTCATTAGTTTTCCTTTACAGTTTCCTGAAGAGGGCTTCCCGGGGTCACTATCTCTGGTCATGATTATTCAAATCTTAATTCGAGTCCGGATCCTGCCATCTTTTCTTGGTAGAGTTGATCAAATCGACGATTCTGATCTTCTGAGAAGTAATTCTTCCAATCTCCGACCACCCCTACAAAGAAAATAAAGATTTTTTTTTTTTACATTCATACGATAATAAATTAAACGTTTAGAAGTCGCCAAAATTGTGATAAAATAATATTCCAAATGTTTGTGCTGAATCAACGCAATATAGATTTTTACCAATGTTCGGAGGTTCGAATGTGAGATAACGACTGAGTACATGCATAGGCTAATTTTGAATATAGCGATACCGCCTGGCACTGCCCGGTGTACGCAGGGGGAAGGGGGGGGGGGTATGCTGAGGGAGCTTCATCCTCTCATGGGAATATTGATATCACAAATGTACCATAGGACGAATGTTCGAGCGAATCAAAGGCCCGAATCCACAAAGGAGGTTTACATTTAACCCATGGTTTAAACCTTCATTTACATAACCCATAACGTGACATAGGGGTTAATGGGACGAAGAACCAATTTGATTGACATTGGAGGGTCGAATGGAACAGGGCAAAACAGGATACACGAGCAACTGGACAGAGGATCAAAGTGACACATGACCAAATGGACATCATAGGTCCACATTCCATGCGACCCATGGAACAAAAGGACTATCGTGGCATGTGGGACGTAAATCAATATGACATTGGACCAATAGGACGGAGGATCAAGGTGTCAGAAACAAAATTCATATGATCAATGGGACGCGGATAGCCATTGTGACAAAGGACAAATGGAACAGAAGTTGAATGTGATATATAGGACCCATTAAGAGGAAGGACAAAATGTGACAAAGAACCCATGGGACGAACGACCAATGGGACATTGGATATTGGACGAGGGACCCATGATAAGGAGAACCAGTGAGACATAGTTCCAACCGGACGAAGGACCAATGTGTCATAAAGCCCATGAGACGAAGGCCAATGGGATACTTGAACAATTTGCCATAGGACCAATTGGAAGGTAAGGTAATATGCCACAGGACCAATATGATATAAGACAATGGGACAGAGGATTACAGAGCGTAGAACTGCACCAGAAGCTTTACCTTTCCGCATGAATGATTTCTTGTTTGTGGTGTCAACTTCTTTCTCGTAGGCGACGTCGGGGTTCGTGCTTTTATTCTTCTTCATGAATTTGAAACTTGATGCATCGACGATACGGTCAATGATGTCCTCTTGTAAAGATTTTCCCATGAACTCGGCGATCTGAACTACGGCTTTCCTCGAGTCCTATCACAATTGAGAAAGTATGCGTAGCGAAGTAAGTTTGTTTGAACATTATTATCAAAATAGCTATCTGTCATCTTTTTCGACGTTTCTACTGTCGTTTATTGTTTTCGCCATGTAACCAAGGAGGCTCCCAAAGATATTATGTGGATGAAACATCCTTCATTATTAATAATTCATCATTGTTTCCGTCGTCACTTACATAATCTTTCTAAAGAAAAAAGTTATTCTGACAAAAAACTGAATTCTCTGATTCGATTATAACTGTGAGTTCATTCCACAGGATTCCAGTGAACAAATATTTTGTTACGTTGTTGTTGTTGTTGCTAGGTGCTATCGAATCACCCCCGACCTCCTTGTGACCCCACGTACAAACCCTTTTCTGGTGCAAGTATGCACCTCTCTAAGACCCCGTTCTCACTCACTTCGTTGGAGCACTCTGGAGCGCTCTAACTAAGACCCGTTTCTCAGGAGCGGTTCTTAGGTGAGTGAGAACGGTCAAAGTGGTCCAGGAAGTGGACTTCTGGACCGCTCCAGAAGACCACCTTCCGAGGTGGTCTTGAGGAGCGGGTATTATTAAGAGCGGTTTGGAGTGCTCTAACGTGCAATGTGAACGGAAAGCGTACTTTGAACGGAAGTGAGCTAGTGACCTTCGGTGCGAAACATGTAGTACGGTACATACGGTTTGTATTCCGCGCGCGAAAAAAATGACCTGCTGACCTGAGCTGCCATAGCAACAAAACCACTTTGACTCGTGGAGCGGTTTGAGCCATAAAAAACTGCTCGGAGTGTGAACGCTCGCAAACCGTTCCTCAAGACCCGTTCCTCTGGAGCGGTCTAACTAAGACCACTTTCAAAGTGAGTGAGAACGGGGTCATAATAACCTGTCTGTTTGTTGGTTACGTGCCCGAATGAAATATGGCTACAGCCCTCAAAAATCCACGGCAATTGAGACCGAAAGCCGATGAGACTGAAGGAGAGGAGACTACGCGACCAAAATGCGAGTCTCACGGCCATTCTCAAAACTTTTCGGAGGTTTCATGAAACCAACTTTGTCTTCATAGGGTTTGACACAGAACGTTTATATCTTACCTGTTTCATGTCTTCATAGGTAAGAAACAGAACATTCGAATGATTCCTGAGCTTCCACCAGTGGAGAGTGTGATCAAACCAAGAACCGTTAGGAACTGGATGAGATATAGAGAAGACAGAATTGTAAGGTTTAATTCACAATGACGAATGACCATTCCCAAATTAGCTGACTAGAGCCTCAGCGACCGACATCCCAATATACCGGTAGCCCAACAGACTGACAATGTCAGTCTTGTGGGCTGTCGGTCGACTTGGATGGCCCCATTTAATAATAGCCTACATCACCTGGAGAATCCATTCAACTACTGCCACTGGCCGACTGGAACCTATATCACCGTGACTAACGCAATGATTATCTTATTTAACATATACTTACCTTACATTTTGTATGGCAATGTATTGGCATTAAATGGCGTACATATATATTCATTGTTTGATACTTCTTATATAAGAGTAAATGAATAGCATAATATCTCGCACATTCACAATCGTCGATCTACCCGTGATATACGTCAATTGCATATTCCTACATGATAGACATTTGTTGGTATACATTTCATTTCATTTATGTCTATACATTCAAGTTTTTAAAAAAAAACATGTAAATACAAAAAATGTACATTATAAAATACAAAGGAATAGATACATAACCAGTAAGTGATAAAGGGGGAAATAAGCTGATAAACTAGTATTGCGGAGGGGAAACAAACACACAAATGCAGAGTTGCTTATCAGGGTTAATCCCAGTCGTAGCCATGCAATTCAGAGAGATCTACCTCTATCGGCAATGAACTCTTCAAAGATCTCGTCCCACGACGTGTATTGTGGAAGATCTTTGAACAGCAGGCAGAAGTGGTAGTAAGAAACAGCCGTATCCTTCGGGTTCCTAGCCACGTACACAACCTTGGCCTGGGGGTCTTCTTTGAGTCCCTCAGGAAGCCATCTTTGGACCACGTGTGTTTTCAGTATTCTGGGTGTATCGGTTGGCATTGCGTCTGCAGCTTCAGCAATTGTTGGTGCGGCGTTAAACTCTGCCTCCGTCTTGTACTAAAAGAATGGGATTTCAAAC
This sequence comes from Strongylocentrotus droebachiensis, assembly GCA_035222895.1. Taxonomy (NCBI): domain Eukaryota; kingdom Metazoa; phylum Echinodermata; class Echinoidea; order Camarodonta; family Strongylocentrotidae; genus Strongylocentrotus; species Strongylocentrotus droebachiensis. The sequence continues at coordinate 58,580 of JAVYIG010010745.1, forward strand.
CAAAGTCTATTAATATTAAGAAAAAAGCAAACACTTTATAAACGTTATTTTGTCCTCATTTTAGCAAAGTAGGCGGCCTACTTCTTTTGTTCGAGACCTTCAAGGTTAAGTATTTAGAGCTATTTACAAAGCCTTGTTATGCCTTATACACCAGCTCGTAGTCTAAAATCATCACACCGGCATCTTCTTACGATCCCAAAGACACGAGTAGCCTGTGGTGAAAGGGCTTTTTCATCTGCAGCACCTTGTCTTTTGAATAATTTACCATTTAATTGGAGAATCATAACTTCCTTATAGACCTTTAAATCCAAGCTGAAATCTTATCTTTTTTAACAATACCTGTACTTGGCGCTATGACACTCATCCAAACTTTCTCGTCCAAAATTCCTCATTCTTTCAATTTTTCTTGTGCGCCTCGGAATAGCATTGTCTTGATAGACGGCACTAAACAAATGCCTATTATTATTATTACTATTAGAGCAATAATAATAGTTCAAGTTTCGAGACGGGTAGGGGGCAGGGAGAGGGTAGGTCGATTGGGCGGGGTATAGAAGAGTGAGAAATCACTATCTGATTTTATGATTTATGCACTTACTATCATTATTAGTGGTGGATCCAAAGGCTTGATGTCTGCAATTACTTTTCAGACCAATACCCATAGTCGGTTCTAGGAAAATTACCCACTATGACAATTACCCAACTAGTGTAATTACCCCCCGAAAAATCTGCTTTCATCAAAACCAACTTATTATCAGGCTGGACTTCCCCTTTAACGAACAGGTGGAGGAGGGGGTGATTTTCGGGGGGGGGGGACGTCTTCGGGGGTGGTTGACCTTGGTAGTCCTGGGGGCGGGGGTTATTATCCTAGAGGAATATTTTCAGGGTTGGGGGTAGTAATTGTCATCGGGGGTAATTTTCCGGGAGTAATTTTCCGGGAGTAATTGCCCTCAAGGTTATTGTCCTCGGGGGGGGGGGGGGGGGGGTATTTTCGGGGGTAATTTTCGGGGGGTAATTGACCTCGGGTAATTGCCAAGGGGGTAACTGTCCTGATACGCCTATCGTCACTGATTCCTAGATCCGCCGTACATACGAGTTAAACCCGGCGCACATAAAGGCATTCTATTTCGTTATTGCAAGACAATTAGCAAATGAGAACGGGTCAAGGTGCAACCTCTGAAGCAGAGTGCCATGGCATGTGCAAGGTTTATGATTTATCCTAAAATCTATACTTCCGACGGAAAACTGGCGTAAAAACTTAATGCTCTAGGAATTGTAGGCAAACAAACAAGAGCATATATAATCTACAGGATGAGGGGACAATTGTTTTAGCAGTGTTTTAATATTTAAATGATGCAAGGAAACCCGTTTACTTGCTAGACTTCACTGTCAGACACTATTGGGTGACTGACTGTTTTTTTTCTTCTTTGGTAATAACATACATAAAACGAGCTGGAAAGGGTACATGAGCATTCTACATCAATAACCCACTTCTTGTAATGGCCAAAATTAAACTGATTGAATCTTTGCGCAGCACAAAACGTACGATCGTTCAGTACAATGGTCTGAAATTCGGACTATTCCTTACTGTATTGGTATCACTTAAATCGATTCGACAACTAATAATCTTTATATCCCGCTTCAAGACATTTTCAAGCCCCCCCCCCCCTTTTTTTTTTAGGGAAGTACTAAATTAGTACCTTTCAAATGCCGTTGGAATTTAACCTTTTCATTTTTTGGCCTGCAAATGGGACATAGTATCTTTAATTGACGGTAGCTATGACGCTCCATGTGTATTCGGCATGATGCATATATTTACCACCCCAGCATCCGGTACATCAGGACATTCCAAGAATGGAACCAACTTGGAGATATGCTTCCCTTCGAAGAAGGACAGATCTGCTTCAACTTGCACCAGCATCATGATCTGTTGAGCCCACGTGGTTCCTGGTACCATAGAAACAAATGAAGTTGTTCCATTTCATGCATTTTATTTTTTTCTCTATCAAAGCACTTACAATATAAATACAGCACTTGTAGATTATGATAAACAAGAATAACCATTGCAAAAATAAAATGGCGAGACTTTTAATAGTTCAAGACTCACCATAAATTTTCTATATGAAGTGACTTTTAAAAATCCAAAGAAAGTTTATGTCTTCATGTAAAGATTTTCACGTTTTGCGATGTTAGAACATGATACTTTATGAGCTATGACGACCGATTATATCCTTCTCAACTTGGGACTGACATATGATATAGCTGTATATTAATCAACTTATTCTAGACTCCGTATACTATAAAGTTTATTCAAAGGAGAGGATTCGTACACAGTTGATGTATGGAAAATGGGACAGTCGCGGATCCAGAATTTCGTAGGGGGGAGGCAGGTCACTATTCTTTCTTTCTTTCTATTTTTTATGTTATGTAATTTCAGCAACATTTGTAAATCACCGGTATCGAATTAGAAACACACCACGTTTGAATTTAATTTGGGGGTGGGCAACTCGCACCGCGGTCCCATCAGTTAGCCAGTTGGCCCCTAACCCGATCTACTCCAAATCACAACTGATCTCCCCTTCTTTTCACCCTTTTTGGGGTTCCCTTTTAGCTCTCCTCTTTCCCTTTTCCTTCATTCTCTCTTTTTTTTCGGCGGGGGCGGGGGCGGCAAGGGCCTTGGTGCCCCCCGATCCACAACTTGTTGCCGGGAAAAATGCAACTGATATCCCCTTTCTTTTCTTTTCTTCTTCCTCTTTTTTCCCTCACTTTATCTCCCTTTTTCCTTATTTCTTTCCTTTTCCTTTCTTCTCTATTGGTTTTCGCGAGGGGGGGGGGGGGGGGTACAAGGCCCGCTCGGCACCCTGGATCCGCACCTAAACTGGGAACTGAACTTTAAATGGAATACAGCCAGTGAACTCGTACAAATTAGTAACTCGTACCGACTTGGGGGCATTTAGAGCATATAAAATATACTAGGAATTTCTTCGCCTAGCTGTCCTGAGTTCTGTACAAGTTGTTCGTTACTAGGCTTTCAATTCGTAGTCACGTCGTAACCCACTCGTACTCAGTTCGCACTCAACTCGTAAACAATGTTACCTAGTTCAGGAAAGTGTAAGCAGGGCTTCCACTTAGCCGAGTTGGAGCCTCGAGTTGTGGCGAGCTGGCTCGATCTTATGGCAAGCCGTTTTATCATCAAAACATATTTCTTGATATCAGAAAATAATTTTACGTTTTAAAGCAATGGTAATTCTTGATATCAGGAATTCCATTTCGTGATATCAAGAAATATGTTTTAATGATAAAACTGCTTGCCATAAGATCCAGCCAGCTCGCCACAACTCGTGGCTCCAACTCGGCTTAGTGGGAGCCCTGCTTAAGAGGAGCTTTAGGTTACCCACCTGTCTTTGGATAAGTGATAATGAACACGTCATCCGATCGGAGTTTGAAATTCTTGGTTTGCTCAATACACTTCTTGGTAAAGAAAAAGCTCGTGATTATGTTATCGTACTCGTAGCAAGTTTTGGCAACATGTGCCGGAGCCTCGGCGAGGAGGGATGACATCTCCCCGGTCCAAGACAGGACAGCTTCTAAAAAAAAATGCATTACGTTATTGTTAGCAATGAATCATTGTAATTATTTATCATTTGATTATTCCCGTCATCATTACTAGAGAATTGGTGATTAATCGTTCACAAGAATTTGCTATTGTTGCTTTTATTATCATTATCATAAAAACAAACTTGAGTTAAATTAGAGATTGACATTAACGTTTAAAGATTGGCATCAAAGTCAAAATGAGGATGCGCAATGGGTCAGTGGTGGGGCGCAGTGGTAGAGTAGTGTTCTCGTAACCGGGATCGAGGCCTCGGGTTCGAAACCAAGTCGATGCGGTAGAGCCCTACGGTAAGGAATTAATCCCCATTACCATATAAGTCCCTCAGATAGGTCTTAAAGCCATCAGTCCACGCATTGTTTACTTTACAGGTACAAGCATACACATGCTTTCTTATCAGTCAGGTAAAACAAACAATACACAGATCGACATCAAACTCGAGTCTAGATTGACATCAAACCCAATATATTGGTATTAATTTCCAATTACGATCTGATTAAATTCAAAAAGAGATCGTGTCAAACTAAAGGACTGATTTAATATTGGCATCAAAGTCAAGATGAGATAAATATCGAAATCAAGTTGGTATTAGTATCAAGATGAAATTTATATCAACCTTTAGATGAGATCGACATACCAAACTTGGGTTGAGATTGGCATAATTTAAGTGGTATCAAACACATGATGAAACTAGGATCACAGTCCAGATGAGATAAGTATCAAAATCGAATTTCATAATAAAATAACGTCGAGGGATCGCATTGGGTACCGATTGATTTGTAACTTGATTCTTAACTCGTCATAAAGACGAGTCCTTTCTTATACTGTCATGTCACACTTCACCTTAGAGATGAGTTATTCAGAGTCAAACTAAATCATTTTGATTCTCTCTCTAATATGTTTCTCTCAATCAAGCTACTTGCCTTTAGTTCCAGCCATGTTTGGATCCCGATCCTTCTCTTCTTACTGGCGAAAAATGATTTCTCGCTGTACAACTCCAACCCGTTTTAACGTCCCAACAAGACCTTTGGAATATCATCTGTTTGTCCGCCTTCTTTCCTTACATGATTGCATCATAGTAGTCCATGATTGCATCAAAGCAAGCCCCTATATTAGAACATGGTACTTAAACCTTTGGGTTCGGAATTTCTACTGTACGAGTAGATCAAAGCTCAGTGCGTGTGCAGCCTACAAGAAAGGTACACAAAACTCGTACAAAGTATAAACATAACAAAGAATCATTGTATTGCGAAAGGGTCCTGCAGACTAGAAAATAAACTTGTATAGGCCTAAAGAAACGTCCAATAACGAGCTAGTGAAATAACGATTCTTGCTAAACAGCTCGATCCAAACAGATTTTAAATTCAATATGAAATACCTACAGGACCATTCTTTCATCACATGGTTGCATCAACACAAGCCCCTACAAATTAAGAGCATGGTACTTAACCTTTATTTATTCTTTAAAATAACAAGCTACATAACAATACAGAAAATAATTCCTCAATTTTACTGACATTTTTTTAGTTCATAAACACAACGCCACAGGCTATCGTCGATCCAACAGATCAAAAATACGAACAGATGACCAGAAATTACGCCCTCTCACATTGCCTGGCGAAAATCATCCAACGACGATGGAAAACACCATAAAAACCAACAACCCGCCTGTTACACCCACAAATGTAATAACTCCCACAAATGTAATAACGCCCACAAATGTAATAACACTTTACCCACAAATGTAACAACACCCACAAATGTAATAACACTTTACCCACAAATGTAATAATTTCACCCACAAATGTAATAACCACTTTACCCACAAATGTAATAATTTTGAATCACCCACAAATGTAATAATGACTTTACCCACAAATGTAATAAATTTGAAGTGATATTTTGAATCACCCACAAATGTTATAATGACTTTACCCACAAATGTAATAAATTTGAAAGGATATTTTGTCGAATTTAAAACTAAAACCCTGTAATAAAGCATGGGTATAGCGCGCAGTCTTTGCTCCAGACCCGGTTATTTAAAAAAAAAAAAAAAAATCTTCCAAACTAAGACCCCACCATCTTCCAAACTAAGACCCGGTAATAAAGCATGGGTTTAGAGCGTAGTTTTTCTTCCAGACCCGGTTATTTCAAAACTTAAAAAAAAAAATCAAAACTAAGACCCCATCATCTTATTCCTGTGAAAGCACATAATTATATAGGTATTGAGCGTAGTCTTTCCCCCAGACCCGGTTTTTCAAAAGTTAAAAAACAAACAAAAAACAAAACAAAACAAAACAAAACAAAAAAAAAACCTTTTAAACTAAGACCCCTCCATCTTCCAAATTAAGACCCGGTAATAAAGCATGGGATTAGAACGTAGTCTTTACTTCAGACTCGGTTATTTAAAAAAAAAAATCTTCAAACTAAGACCTCACCATCTCATTCCTGTGGAATAACATGGGTATAGAGCGTAGTCTTTCCTCCAGACCCGGTTATTTCAAAGGAAATAGAAATTTAAACAAATCTTCGAAACTAAGACCCACCATCTAATTCCTCTTTTTTTTCATTTAAAAATAAATTACATTATTACATATGTGGATACAACACATCACAAATAAATGATTGGTCGGCGGTCACACGAACTGACGAATCAGTCAAAATGGTCCATATATATAACACACAGAGGAGGGACCGATTCGATGGTTCGTTGACCGTCGACGATTTGTTAATCATGTAAATATTCTAACGCCCAAAAATATCCTGAAATTCAATGTTCGTAGAAAAAAAAGTAATTGAATAAGTGACCTTCAATGTATTTAAATATAAACGGAATATAAAATCGTTGATGGTCAACGAATCATCGAATCGGGCCCTCCTCTGTGTGTTATATATATGGACCATTTTGACTGATTCGTCAGTTCGTGTGACCGCCGACCAATCATTTATTTGTGACGTGTTGTATCCACATATGTAATAATGTAATTTATTTTTTAAATGAACTAAAAGGGGAATTAGATGGTGGGTCTTAGTTTCGAAGATTTGTTTAAATTTCTATTTCCTTTGAAATAACCAGGTCTGGAGGAAAGACTACGCTCTATACCCATGTTATTCCACAGGAATGAGATGGTGAGGTCTTAGTTTGAAGATTTTTTTTTTTAAATAACCGAGTCTAAAGTAAAGACTACGTTCTAATCCCATACTTCATTACCGGGTCTTAATTTGGAAGATGGAGGGGTCTTAGTTTAAAAGGTTTTTTTGTTGTTTTGTTTTGTTTTGTTTTGTTTTTTGTTTGTTTTTTAACTTTTGAAAAACCGGGTCTTGAGGAAAGACTACGCTCAATACTTATGTTCTTCCATAGGAATAAGATGATGGGGTCTTAGTTTTGAATTTTTAAAAAAAGTTTTGAAATAACCGGGTCTGGAAGAAAAACTACGCTCTAAACCCATGCTTTATTACCGGGTCTTAGTTTGGAAGATGGTGGGGTCTTAGTTTTGAAGATTTTTTTTTTTTTTTTAAATACCCGGGTCTGGAGCAAAGACTGCGCGCTATACCCATGCTTTATTACAGGGTTTTAGTTTTAAATTCGACAAAATATCCCTTCAAATTTATTACATTTGTGGGTAAAGTCATTATTACATTTGTGGGTGATTCAAAATATCACTTCAAATTTATTACATTTGTGGGTAAAGTGGTTATTACATTTGTGGGTGAAATTATTACATTTGTGGGTAAAGTGTTATTACATTTGTGGGTGTTGTTACATTTGTGGGTAAAGTGTTATTACATTTGTGGGCGTTATTACATTTGTGGGAGTTATTACATTTGTGGGTGTAACACCGCCCCCGCCCCCCCCCCCCCCCCCCCACTCAGGTTTCGAAATGACCGCATGCGTGTTGCCAAAATGTCCGGTAAAGGGGTACTTTTCGTGCGACAAAGTCCGGCCCGAGAAATGTAAAAAAAGGGGGTGTATTTGACTTAATTTCACCCGGAGATTTCTTTAAAAAGGGGGTGTTTTTCTCTCATCTCTTTGTAATTAAAAAAGGGGGTTATAAAATATCTTGAAGTTGAACATAGAAAAATTGATGAAATCCCGCGATCAGATTTCAGAAATTCTTGCTAGTTTTGAAAGCTCATTCAGGATTATTTCATTATGAAAAGTAAAAACATTGAGTCCCATGCACTCCCGTCCCAGTACGGCGGCAGTACGGACTTCTCAAAATCTGTGTGAGAGAGGGAGAGAGAGAGAGAGATAACAATATCTAATAATATTTCTTTGTTGAATTCCTTTTCTAAAATTCTTGAGAAGCTAATGTATACTCGGACGATAACATTTTTGATGAATGCTAACATTTTGTCAAATTTTCAGTTTGGTTTCCGTGAAAAACACACTACAACTCATGCTATTCTACATTTGGTGGATAAGATATCCAGTGCCTTAGAAGCACGCATGC